>JAAGKR010006230.1:0-44588 GCA_011419295.1 Clarias macrocephalus | reverse complement strand
CTAAACATACAAAAATAACTGTGGTGGCTCTTCCTGATTTAACAACAGAAATGACACATTCCACTGTTAACAATCTTTACATTTCACAGTGCTTGGATAAAATGTACGTTACAACAATGAATGTAGAAATTTCCTCAACATACTGACTGTTTGATGCATTCACTCAAGAACAGATTATCTTGTGGTAGACTTCACACAGGTCACACTAAACATCTCTCAACATATCTGTTAACATCCAACAATAAACAACAATATTAGCCACTAACATCCCACAGTATTTCTGTATACAACACTCTTAAACATTGTTCACAAAATATTTTGATGTAACAAGCATATTTTACAGCATATTTACCTGAATTGAACAATCAGATGCACCTAAACATAACGTGCTGCAGCCGACGGTCTGACTTCCTGGTTTTTCTTCACCGTTATCTCTCCTTATCCCCAAAAAATGCCCGTAAATGGCATAAAAATTGCATGTACTACTCCCACCTGGCTACACTAGTTTATCTGACAATGGCTGCTAGCTTTCTTTTTAGAATGCTTGCAGGGTGTATGAAGATGGTGAAGTGATGAATGAAAGCTAAACTGATAACTGTAGTGCCAGCATGATGCTAGCATTTAGCTATGTTGCTAGGGTTAGCAAACACATTAATATTAGAACTTTATTAATCTCAGTGCTTGAGACAATAAAAAGCTGGGGTGTTAGAAAACACTAATCTTCTTACAAATACACATACTAGCCAACCCTCTCAATTTTTCCATAAAGTGTTACTTCCTTTAATTTCTTTCTTTCAAAGGTTGGAACCGACACCATGGAATATTTCAGGCAGGCTGAAGTGTCCAGGCCGTACCCCTACATCCAGATGTTGGGAGATAATGACCAGCACTGCTCTCAGGCATTAGTGCTTCTGAGTAATGTATAGTAATGATGTCGCTGTTGAACTTATTTTATATTATTTTATCTTGTATTTTAGAAAAATAAATATTTTTTCTATGATTTGTACATGTAATTGGGTGTTTATTGCATATATGTGTGGTTTGCAAAACTTGGAGGGTTTTTTTTTGTTTTTTTTTTTGGAATAGACCAGTATATAAAAGTAATTTAACTGTTTAAACTGTCTTACCCATAGACATGTAAAACATATAAATAATAATAACCTATTTGTGAGGTAGAATTAACCCAGCATTATAGTTAAATATGACCTAGCATTTGCATAAAATATTTTACCCATCTTGCTGGGTTAAACAAATAACCCATGTTGATGGGTTAAATTAACTCAGCATGTAGTTGGTCCAATATTTACCCAGCAACTGGGTTAAAAACAACCCAAAATGGGTTGTTTTTAACCCAGTGTTTTTTAAGGTGCAGGTGGCGCAAAGTGACATTTTCTGTCGTCTCGGTTTTAAAATATAATTAAGTCTTTATTATTATTTATTAATTATTGTTAGTTGTCACACGTGTGCCTGTGATGGGCATGCGCCCAAATCTGTAAACCCTAATGCTCAAATTAGACTCAAACACATTGAGTACTGTTAACTTAAATAATTGCAATTAGTTCAAACTAATAGACCTTGTTGAGTATTCAGAACTTTTTGGTATTTGTGAGTTTGTAGAAATTACGCTTCTCAAGTTAGCTGAACAAATTTGATATTTTAAGCCACTGTAACTGTCTCCTTAAAGTTCCACCAACTTAAAATCTTTCGGCCGAGCGATTTTTGTGTCTGACATCATCAATGCACATGTAAACTGCCCACATTGAATTGTTTTAATCAAGATGATGGATTGGTCTGTCTTCACATTATCTTTACAAATCTGTACTCCCTAAAGTACCAGTGTTCTATAAAGTTTAAGTTTGTGGTACTTTAAGGTGACAGTTACTGTTTGTATTTTTCATTTGTAAAATAGCATAAAAAATCACGGGATGTGTATAGAGTGATTAAAAACAATACAAGGCATGTTATGATGAGGAAACTTTCCATCTCTTCCACACTGACTGACTGATGTGCCTAACTTTTGTCAGCAGAGCCTCTATTTCACCGAATAATCCACAACTCTTCATGAATATGTAAGACCTATTGACAGCTCTCGGGTGACATACCCCCACACCCCCACACACACACAGAAAGCAGACCAAAATTCATCAGCATGTCCCTCCCCCAAACAGCGCAGCAATGAGCATTTACTTACATCTGAACTGAGTCGTTTACATAAATCACTGATCAATAGCTCATCATATCAGTTTATTCATACAGATGCACCTATTTTGCATGCAGATTTACATTGAATGATTTACTCTGATAAAGAGCCATATAAAAACAGTGGCAGCTGGCACACCTAAAATAAATACAGGATTATTATTTATAATCCAAATAAAAATGCTTTTTTTTTTTTTTTTTGGATTTTTCCCCGATTTTCTCCCTAATTTACTCGTGTCCAATTCCTCCCCGTCACTAGGGGGCTCCCACATTAAGGCTACTACTACCACTCAGCCGGGAGGGCCAAAGACTATCAAGTGTTTCCTCCGAACCACGTGACGCCAGCTGACCGCATCTTTTCGTACTGCTCGCTCACACAGCATTGGGGACGGAGTAACACACTTCCTACGTAGTCTAATCATCGCATGCATAGTTTCCCACAGCGCACCGGCAGAAGTAGACTAATGATTATTAATGCGTCGGGAAAAACAACAAGTAGACTGAATTATTAAAATGGTCAGAGTCATTGATAAATTAGTCATTTCTTTGGTTTCGGCTTTAGTGATGAAGGTGATCATGTCATCTCGTCATCTCTGCAGCCGTGGATGCGCCTTTAATTCACTTTTCGAATTATATCATCTAAAATCGTTTCCCATCAGTTTATATTTTGCTTTTTATAAGTATATATTTTTCTCGTCTGTGAGGCAAGTATACACAGAGTTTCGGTTCATTTTCTGACACACTCAAGTTAGCGCACCCTATTTACTTTCATTATTTTAAAAAAATCATAAGGTTTTTTCATCATTGTGAGTGCACTTAAATAAAAGTGTAGTCTTATTAAGGCTATGTAGCTTATATAGTTTTATTATATTGTTTTTGAACATTAATATGGCAAACATTTTCTGATGCACACCCAGAGTCTGTTTTCTGGCTACTCTAGTGTTACATATGATATAATCTAAAGGCTATGTAACGGGTTCGACCCAATGTTGCACGGGCAGCACCATTAAACACGGACATGAGACGACGTCTTACGGGAAAAAGGGTAATTTATTTAGGCAAAATGGGGAAGGAAAGGGTTAAAGGAGGGAGGATGAAAAGAAAAGGAAAGGAATGAAAGTGCATGTGCTGGTCTGATTGGCATTGCCCCGCTGGCATGCGGGCACAGGCTGGTGAGCAGTGATGAGCGAAGGTGCCGCGGGAGGTTGAGCAGCTTGTTCACATGCTGTCCTCTCGCGGAGATCAAAGGGCGGCATTCCCCCTTTTTAAAGTCTCTGGGGGGCGTCACATCGCCACGCTTGCGTGCCAATCTCCCTTGGTAAACTCCACCGCGCGCTGCTTTTTAAAGTTCAGTTTCCCCAACAGACCCCGAGATACACTCCCCGCTGTGTTTTATAGCGCGGAGAGAAGCTCGTGAGCGCCGATAGCTCACTAATCATGCCTAGTTAGGCGGCTCCGCTCCTTTTCAGGTCTAGTGAACAGTATTAGAAAATTACGTAACCTTCATCCTTTGAACCGCATTGTGTGTATATGTGTGTGTGTGTGTGCGTGTGTGTGTTTAATAGCTTAGTTTCATGTATTGTAGTATAGTAAAATAAATTCTTGTTTCTTGATAAAGAACTGTTTTCCTGGTCATGTATTTTTAAGTTTAAACATTTGCCCAGATCCTAAGTTAACTTGCTCATAATTGTTAAGTACTAGATTTTGTTATCATCTGTGGCCACGTGATAAGCAGAACTGGTAAGATACACTGTATTGTACTAAACGGTGGACGGTTAGTCAAGAAAGTGTATAGTATACATTTTTATTCAGTTTTAATAAAATTGACCCGAATCCTTAAAGATTCGATTCACCTCTGAACCAGAGCTGAAGTCCTACATAAAGGGTGGAGAATGAAAGCGGGCATTGTTTGGCTTAAAAATTCATAAAACCAAGGCATTGTTACTGAATCTTTGCTATCTGAGTAGAAATAGTTCAGAGACAAGGAAACGGAGTTGTTTAACTGTATACGGTATGGTTATCGAGGCACGTTGGCATATGAATGAATGAAATACGATGCGAGTTGGGTTGAAACCGAAACTACAGCAGGAATGAACAGTTAAAGTCGCTGCTAAAAGCACACCAAGAGAGAAGCAAGCGTGTTCCTTGTGTTTTCTCTTTAAAAAGAAAAAGGCCTCCCATAGTGAATCTGTGCGTGTTCCACTTGCAAATTCATTTATGCCCCGGTACCGATCTTAGAGTAGCTAACTAGAGCTTCGATACCTCCTAATTCGCGGAAACTAGTGAATGCAATGCATGCAATAGATCGCGATCAAAAAAATAATAATAATAATAATATGTGTGTTAAATCTAACAATAGCTAACAAGTGAAGTCTAAGTCCGTCACTGGAATAACCGATGGTGTTCGCGTTGCTAAATGTTGAACTAGCATGCTTGTTTAAGAGTGGCACGTCACCATAGCGACGACCCGGAATCGCCACCCAACCGCTTCCGGGGTAAATTGTCAGTGCGTATGCGTGGTTGGCCAGCGCCATCTTGGATTGGATGTAAACAAACACTAGCACGGTTATATGGTAGCATTTGTGCATATAGCGGCCATGCTAGTAGCACTGAAGGCTAGTGGTTAGCATATAGCCTCTTTCAGACTACGGATGCACTGTTTGTCATCAAAATGTCTAAAGCGATTTCAACCCTCTCCATGCACGCTTTAACCCACGCTAGTGGGTCCTTTCATTGAGTTATTGATATACCGACATGTTTTGAGTGTTTTTGTTCTCTTGCCTGATACATACCCTGGGTAGTTATAAGTGCTGTGGTCATATCTGGTTGTAAGCTTTAATCCACTTCACTGATTAATCAAAGTTGGGCTTCCCTCCTGCAGGGTCTGGTGGAGTTATTTTAACTGTGATTCCATGTGATCCTGATGGCAGACTCCAATAATAACTGGCATTATCACTTTCAGTTTCCGTTTTGCTGTTGATGTAGCTGTTCAGCAATCATGATTTGGGCGTTCTTACTCAATTAAATTTTGTTTGTATAGTGCTTCCAACAATTTTCGTCACATGATTTTTTTCCTATTAATGATCAATTAAGCTAATTAAAATTGATCCTATCAGCTTTAGTGATAATTAAAAGCCAGTAATTAGCTACAATAAAATTGCAACCACTTAAGTTAAACCAACCGGGCCCAAACCTCATAACCTTCGCTGAACCCTTGGTGGTTGATAGCGCAGCCCCTAGTGCTTGATTGGTGTAGTGACAGTTGTCTTCACAGTGAGTTACAACGGTGTGGATCACCCGTTCTGACATAACCTGGTGCTGGCTGGGGGTATAACTAAATATCTTGGCCCATTTTGCATGCAGCAGGCATCAGCAATCATGCAACGTCGAAGAAGTCAACAAAGACTAGCTGGGCGAGGGCTTGGGCATATCGCCTGGTGGCTATGGATGGGTAGCCCTAGGTTTTGTCCATTCGCCCTCAGGCCAGTTAGTCATTGACTTATCTTCCCCAATCCTTGTACGGTTGTGCTAAAAGCCACCAGCTGTTTAAGAGGTTCACTGTAATATAGTGGGACGAAGTGTTCGGTAGAACCTTACAGGAGCTCACCTGGTGCGCTCAGGCAGGGACCCTACCGCTGTGCTTTGAATGAAGACAACCCAGCTCATCAAGTCTAGGGTATAAGCGCATCTGCCACCTGGTTAGAAAAAAACTGTCATGCACACTTGTAACACGACCGGCACTAGGACCCGGAAGTAATACGGTCGGGTTTTCAGGAAGCATAAAAGGAAACAAGATGGCGCCTCACATTGCTCAGTTATTGAGTTCGCCCATGCCTTGTCTGACGCTTCGCCGACTATTCTGTGAGTACTCACTGATTTGGGGTCCTTCTTTGATTGAGTTTGTGTTGCTAGAACGCGGATTTATTTGTGTAGATCCTAGCTCTTCGTGTAAGAGAGTTCTTAGATAAATTGCGTGGTTATCCTGCCTACTCGCGTTGCGTCCGCGTTTGGGTTTATCATCCACGCTACACGGGCTAACTGCTAAGGCTTCTGTGCTTACCCTCCGATAGCTCGTGACAAAAACAAAAACTAATAATAACAATAAAATAAATTTAGATAAGTCTTGTCAGCTTTACCTGCAACCTGACTACAGCCGCTGTTTTGATTGTACCTGTAAAGTCACAAAGTCACTGTGCTGTTCTGCCTCCGTCTAACGGTGCCCTCTGTGTGTCTTTACTAGTTCCTCGTGCCGAGACTCCCAGTCACTATCCTGCCAGAGGAGCGCGGTCACATTCAGCCTCTGCCACGCTTGATAACGCATGCTTATACATCTGTCTTACTTGCTTGGTTTAATTTTTTTCTTTTGTTTCTTTTTCCCTTTACTGTTTCTTTGTCTGGTCTGTGTCAGTCATGGTTCTAGAAGCCCTGTTGTAACATGTCTCGCACAACAAACCCTGGCAGTCACTGGGAGGATCTGGAGACTTGGCTGAGTGTTGTAACCGACAGTCTCGCTGCCGAGATACTGCAAAACCAGACCCAGAGCCAGCTGGATGAAAACTTAACAAGTCTCATGAAGCAAGATCCAGGCCAGAACTACAGTCTCAAGCAAAGACTGGACGACGTCAAAGAGGAGTCCGCCAGCATAAAGGAAGAGCTCAAAAATGCCTATGAACTGTGCCACGACCCGTCATACAGTCAACAGGCACTCGTCTCAAACCTGCCGAGCAGAACCCAGTCGCCCATTCCTAGGACGGTACCCAGCTGGAGCGGCGAAAAGGCACTGCTGAGACCCTGCTCAGCCCCATCATCTAAAGAACCCCATGTTGTGGCAAGACCCAGAGGACCGGGTCAACCCGGCCCCTGAGAATCACATGGCTTGGAGCTCAGAGACCTTGATAAACTCGCCAGGAACATTGGCAAATTCACGCCACACGTGGTGCAGGGTCAAGACATCCAGGCCTACCTGCAAAGACATAGATTTCCACTTGGAATTGAGACCCAACATAAACGACCAAGACAGGCTCTATCTGCTCCGGAGAACCTCCAGTCCCGAAGTACGCAGATTCTTAGACCGTCAGCCTGCTCACACCAAGATTAATTACCAGTTAGTCTGTGAGGCCCTCATCAGAGAGCTTGCAGACTCTGAGTCGGAGCAGGGACTCGTAGCCACCCTGGAAACCAAACAAGGTCACAACGAGAGCTCACAGGCCTACTACAGTCGACTCTGGAGGGCCCGAAATGAACCAGACATGGAAGGAGACTTTAAGACTCTCTTCATAAGAAATCTCCATCCAGGAGTTAGTCACCACCTCTGTGTTTTCGCATGTCCGCGGACAATGGATGTCCAACAGCTGCAAGATCTGGCACAAAAGGCCTACAGCAAACAAAAGGCAGCTTGCGAAAAATCACTGCTAAATCACCTGCGGTTCTTGACTTCAGCACTAAGAGTCCAGGGTTAGCACTAGAAGGAGCCCGAGGCCAAGATCAAGTGAAGCCGCCACCCAAAGAGTGGAACCGGCCCTTGTCCAACAAAGAACGAGACTCCTACTCTGGCACCAAACCCAAACAGAAGAACCAGCACTGGGAGCGGACTTGGGAACGACCGGGCTCACCTGCGGGCTACTGGGGAAAATCCTGGGAACAATCCAAATCCCAGGAAAACCAAGGGGAACAGTCATGGAACCCATCAAACTCCTCCGGAAACCCAAAAGGAAAAGACCCATGGGAGGCCAACGGGAACTCCCAAGGGAAGAGACAGAGGAACAGTCAAAGATCTCAAGCCAACCAAGGGCAACATGAACTACCACAAGAACAAAGAACATCATCATGCCCTAGTCCTCGGGAACTGATGGAAATGATGATGAAAGAATTTTTCCAATGAAAAAAGAAGGATCGGAAGTGGGAAAAGAAAGACAAGCCAGAGTCGTCCTCACTAGCTGACGGAAAGAAAGGCAACAACTACCGTACCCAACGAACCACCCAGCAAATCACCGAAAACAGCGTTGCAGCACCACCTTCCCGGTGCACTGTAACCACAATAAACCCAAGCACAAAGGAAGCTCCACCCGAGCTACCCCGAGCAACCTACGACTGAGAAGAAGAGCGACTCGACATCTGATACGCCAGAGCAACACCGCACCGACCCCACAGCTGTCAATGAGAATCCTCACGTCACATAAAGTGCAGTAATGCTCATCTGCCATATTTCAGAAGAATCCAAGCTCAGCCCTGACACCTTACCTGTCTTGGCACTAACTACTGTCCCTCAACTCCTGGGCGATCTCATTGAAAGAGGGGTAGCAAGAAAATTATACTTCTCCATCATCCTCGAACGCCACATCCACGTCGAAGCCCTCCTAGACACAAGAGCTGACATTACCCTAATGTCCACGGAACTCCTCAGCGAAATCCACGAATGGAAAAGAAGGACCTGAGGAGCCTTCCGACTGCAAAGGTGTGAGTTGAACCTTCAGGCATTTGAGTCATGGGCAAATGACCCGACATCCACACAGAGGTCCGAACCAGACGTAAGTTCCTCTGTTCCCTGCTGGCGGACGACCCGGACTCTGGTTCGCGTCGAATCACGACCGAAATCAATGTCCAAGGTATATCTGTACCCGACACAGTACTAGCCCTGTGGGCAGAAAACTCGGCCATCAGTCAGAAACTCTTCTGGGCTCTGAAACAGAGACACACCAGTTTGACACACGTCACACGACACAGTCGCCTGTCCCTCAGCTCAGGGCCAAACAACATGGCTACGTCCAAAATCACATGTGCCGTGGATATGACATGGAATAACAGGCAACTGAGTCATTATTTCCTCGTTGTCCAGAACCTACGACATGATATCTATGTGGGAGCAGACGTCATGGTCAGACTCAACGCCTGCGTGGATACGCTGAACGACATCATCTGGGTCCCCCCATCACTTCAACTGACGATGCCCAACTTTTGCAAGAATCTGCGATCAGGCCAGACAATACCGGATGCGTGTGCAATGATCAGCGAACAACATGTCACAATACCAGCATACAGCAAAAGTGTCAGCGTCCGCCTCAATATGCGACCTGGCCAAACCCTCAACAACAAATTAGGCTTCTTCCAAGACCACCAAACCAAACGAAATCATCGCCATCACCTTTGTCCTGCGTCTGCCGATCGGAACTCGCTGATGACAAATTCCTCGCGATCTACGCCATCTCAACGCAGCTGGAAAAGGAACTACCAGGGGAAGGGAATACTACAACTGAGAAGCCTTCACGAGACACAGCAGTGGAAGACCCCTATGCCGGATTCAATGCACAGATACAACAAATCCTGAACGAAGTGGAGGCCCTTCACAGTCTGTTGGCCTGACCAACATCCACACGGTGCACATCTCAAACTATCCAAATGCGCCACCCACGTTTGTACGACAATACAAGATTCCCATAGCGTCATATGAGCCGGTGCAAGAAATCATCGACTCAATGGTAGAAAATGGGGTCATCCGCCCGTGCAACAGCACATACTCCACCCCGATATGGCCAGTCCTAAAGCCCAACGGCAAGTGGCGCCCTACTGTCGATTACCGGAAATTAAATCAGCAGACACCTCTGTCATGTTGGCCCATAACTCAACTGGACCAGGAGATCCCCAAAATCAAGGGGGCGCGACGATCCTCTCAACACTGGATGTCGCCTCTAGATTCTGGACAATTCCGGTCCACCCTGATGACCAACACAAGCTAGCATTTACTTTCGGCAGCCGACAGTATACCTTCACGCGGTGCTCCTTTGGCTATGCCAACTCACCGGCAGAATTCAACATCTTCCTAAACAAAGCTTGCCCTGACGCCCAAGCCTGAGGTAACCTGATCTATGTGGATGACATGCTGCTCAAGAGCTCCAACGTAGCAAACCACCTTGCAGAAATCGATCATGTGCTGAGCCAGCTGACAGAAGCAGGAGCAAAGATCGCCCTTCACAAGGGTCAGTGGTGCAAGACCAAGGTGAACTATGTGGGCCTACTCATTGGACGAGAGGGCCTCGAACCCTAGTCCAGCCATACCCAAGCCATCCAAAATATCAAAACACCCACTAACGTCTCTGAACTGCGGAGCTTCCTGGGAGTGTGTAACTATTCACGACAATTCATGGAGAACTACATAGACCCCGCACGACCACTGACCACTCTCCTGAAAAGAAGATGAACCCTTTGTGTGGACAGAAGCGCAAGACAGCTATGCGAGAACTCAAGCAAAGTCTGTGTTCTGCCCCATGCCTGGCATACCCAGACCCAGAGAAGGAATTCTACATGGATGCTGGATTTTCTAACAACTGTCTCAGCGCAGGCCTCTACCAGCTTCACAACAAAGATAAGTGGGTGATTGCCTCCGCCAGCAAAACAATGCTTCCCCTAGAATGCAAATACTCAGACTGTGAGAAGGCCCTTCTCTACACAGTATGGGATATCCAGCGCTTTTCAAACTACATCGGCGCACAGAAGGTCATCATCTAGACATGTCACTAACCGGTCCACTTCCTCAATAGTCAGAGAATCAGGGATGGCGTAGTAACCAATGCATGTATAGCTACATGGCTGACGGCACTCCAAGGACAAGAGGTGTAAGCAAGATACGCCCAAAACCATAAATCAGCTCTGGGGAATGGGCTAGCTGTCTGCCTGAACTGCTTGACGGATGCATCAACCCCACTGGCAGAAGTCGATGATACAGCCCAGCCACAGCCAACCAACCACAAGTATTTCGAGGAAAATGCATACGTTGATGGCTGCTCGTACAATCACCAAGGCAACCTTAAAGCCGGAGCAGGCGTGGTCTGGCTCAACAATCACCCCTGCCCACCGCAGCAGTTCAAGTTAGGGGCTCACTCCTCACAATACGCCAAAATAGCTGCCATTGTAATTACCCTTCAACTGGCAGTGTCCCATGGCATCAGAGAACTCCTGATCTGTACAGAATTAAACTACGCCCGGCTGAGCTTCACATGCCCCCTACCGGGATGGAAATCAAACGGGTTCAAGACAGCTAACAGCAAGCCTGTCAAGCACCGGGAACTCTTCTAAGCATGTGACGCCATTGTCGACGAACATCACCTGATCATTTATTGGAAGAAGGTCCGGGCGCACTCACGCCAGCCAGGGCAGGACAAGAATCTCAAAGACCAAACCGACACCCTCGCTAAAGCTGGTGCATTGCATGGGGAGCCCTGGACATTCAACAACCTCCCTGTCACCCCATCCGTGGCAGCTATAACCTGCCAACAGCACACCTCGGGCAGGCACTCCTACATGGCTACATCAGTCCACGTCACTGGGGCCGACTTACTCACCTTACAGGCATCAGATCCTGTGCCCCGAACAGTGGCCACCCACATCTCTGACCTGGCCGCCCATCCGCTCTCCGCGGCCGACCTGGTCAAGTTTCCCAACCTCCGCCGACTTCTCGACATCAAGCACATGTTGCATCACCGTGACGGCGTCCTCACATATGTCCCTGAGCCCCACACTGTGCCGAAGCTTGTGGTCCCTCAAGGCCAAAAGGGGGTAATGCTGACATACACCCACGATGCACAATGAGCCGGCCATCACGGTGCCAAAGCCACCTACGAAGTACTGAAACAGGTCGTATACTGGCCTGGTATGCAGCAAAACGTCGCAGAGTATGTAAAGGGGTGCTTGGTGTGTTGCCAATTTCAACCAGCAAGGGGTGCTTGGTGTGTTGCCAATTTCAACCAGCAGGGACTGAGCTTTCCATGGTCAGACCTACAAATCGATTGGGTGGGACCCCTACCGCGAACAACACGCGGTAACAAGTACTTCCTCACTGTGGTTTGTGAGTTATTATTTATTATTTATGAACCACATCTTCTCGAGGTTCGGACTACCTTTAAAAGTGTGGAAACTCCTGGGCATACAAGCTAGGCTGCACATAAGTCATCACCCCATCTCGTCGGAACAAGTCGAATGGGTTAACCAAACAGTGACCAGCATGCTGAAAAAGTATGTGGCCACCAATCAGAAGGATTGGGACTCAAAGCTTCCCCTGGTATTGATGGCCATCAGGGTCACCCCTCACCAGTCTACCGGAGTAACCCCGTTCGAACTAATGATGGGACGGCAAATGACACTGCCACTGCACCTGCTCTACCAACTCGGCAATACGAACCTCGTCACGGTGTACACCGTCCACCAGTACCTGGAAGAGTCGCATCGACACTTAAGAATGACGTTCGCCTTCGCACAACAACGAGCATACTACGAGCAAAAGGCCTCTCGCCGTAGGAGGAACTCGACGTTGGAGACAACGGCTTCGACTACAGCTTCGTCCAACCAAGGCAGAACGCCCCCCATCGTCTGTCCAAGAAATTTCTTCCTCACTGGACCGGACCCCACGAGATCATAGACAAACTCTCTCCTGTCGCCTACCGAATCAGGATCAGACAAGGGTGCAACAAACCAGCCCTTCGATGGGTCCCTCGAAATCAAATAAAGAGACATGCTGATTCTGAGAAAAGGAAAAAAGGGAGAAAAGTGAACCCCCTTGACACAGACCAACAGCCTCCCCATTCCACCACACTGACATAATTACTATTCTGCTAGATAATTATGATTACCCATATCCTTTCTCTAACACCACTTTTAACACAATCTCCTCGACCGCACTCCTGGGTCTAACCTCTAGTAGGGTGGAGTGCTCCACACACGCGATACCGATGGGTGCTGGCTTAACCCCTCCCTGGGCCCTTGCGATTATTACTAGTCATATTTACCGCTATTATCATTAGTTTTCAGAGTACTAGTTATTAATATTTAAGAAATTGCTTTCTCTCCGTCCTAGCGCGATTTGTCCTGAAGTTTTGTTTGATCGTTTGTTCGTTTTTTCTCTTTTTTCTCACTTTTGTTTTTACTTTCTTCCTTCTTTTGGCTTTCTTCGGGTTCTCCGCCTATCTCTCCTATGTGAGCAACCAAAGCCAAGCATGGTGTCCTGTCACCATGCTAGGATGTTCCCGACACAAAATCTTATTATCATAAGCTATAGCGAGAGCTGCGATTAGTCACTCTGCATAACTCTTCAGATGACGAGCTTCCTGCTAATTGTTCCATCACCAGGACGATGCTCATGCTCGCTGCCGCGTTACTCTCCCGAAGTGGCGTCGCCAGGACCAGAGGCGCGAATAGTACTCCGGGAACAACCCGGGTAATTGTTCACAAACTGCAAAACCTACACTCAAAGGGTGTACATCCGGATAAATGCCCGAGATGTTGCCAGAGCTCACTATAGCCCCACAGCTGCTCAAACTACGTGGGCTGGCACCCGGTGGACTCGGGAAGTCCTCGACTATGCCCAGGCAGATGTAAACCACATGCTGCACCAATAACAGAAAATTACGGTAACCCAGGCTGAGTTAAGCAGGTACAACCGATGCCCCAAACTTTTGGGCGCCCTACTAGGAGCTGCTGCAGCTGTAGGAACTCTGTTCAACATCGGCATGAACACCGCTAATGCTGTAAATCTGGCAACCGTGAGAAGACACGTGGGCGAAATCCAGGCCGAATTGCCTGAGATCAGGCAACAGATGTTAGTACAGAGCCAAGCCCTACAAACCTTTGGGAAGTCCCTGAACGACACCATCACGGTTCTAAACACTCACAGCACCCTCCTAAACCAATCCATCAAATATATAAACAAACTATTTTCGGTCGTACAGAGTGACCTAGCTCAGATCCAAGTCCTAACTACCCTAATGGCCGACATGCTGCAAGAAGTAAGCTCCGCAGTCGATCGACTAGCTATAGGTAGGATCCCCTCATATCTTATTCGTCTTAGCCTGGGCCAAAACATCCTGGCCGCATCCACTACATGCCCCACTACTCAAGTTCTATCCAAGTTCACCTTGCCTTCTCCCTGGGTAGCGCCATCCTCTTACACGTGGACCCCGAATCAGGCGACGTAGCTTTCCTCCTCAGTTTGCCCATAATAGATTCCAACAACAACTACCGACTCAAGGATGTTGTTAATGTGGGATCCTGGCATGGAAACACCCATGTTAGAATACATACCCCCGAAGTCGTGGCCTATCATGATGATAATGAGCAACTATACCTGGCCCCAAACCTAAAAATGTGCACTCTCGCTAAAGACATCCATTACCTATGCCATAGCAAATCTTTCATCCGTGATAACATAGAGGGTATTTGCGGCCTAGGTCAATTGGGTCAAACCTCGGCCCTAGGTAACACTCCGATTATAACCATCTACCTGTCAACCTCCCCTCTATACCAAGGCAATTAAGTTCCGCACCACATTTCAGTGAGCGATGAAGTTGCTGTTTGTGCATTGTGTGTGCCTGTGTTTCTCTCTCCTGCGCTTTCTTCTCGTGCCCATTGACGTTCATCACAAGAACCCCATCGAGCAAAAGGGGGAGATGTAGGAATGAACAAGCCCCAGAAAAGGCTATCACTATTGCATTCCAGGGCCCCCTTTTAGTAGACTACATGACTCCAGCTCCTCAGCTTATCTGTCCTCTGGGACAATACAGACCCTCTCTTATCAGGAAGCAGGAGTCATAACAGGGCTTGGAGAAGAGTGCTTGCCACACCTGGAAGCTGTAAAAAGCCCAAAGACCTCGAACTCCAACCGTGTAAATTGGCCACCTGGTAAACAAGGGAGACATCTTTACACCTCTGAGTGGGGAAAAACACCCTCCCTAACCTAGCTCACTGATACTCCTGGTAACCTCCAGGAACAGGCCTTTCCTCGAACAAAGGGACACATGGGAGAGACACTGTTGCAGCTCTAAAGCATACCAATGGGGCAAACTGACATCTATACATATGTGTGAGATATGGGATGTGTGGTGTCTACAGAAAGCTTATCCTATTCAGAGAATGCTCATGCACATGAATTCCTGGCAACATGAACAAAGCGTGTGTAAAGTTAATTCATAAAGGTATTAAAAATTTCCAACCGGATGAGCACCACGTGATGGCTATATAACCTGGCCTAATGTATGCAAAGGGGGAAAAAACATGTGAGGCAGGGGTAATCCCGCAACCCCCTTGGATTAGAGCAATCACTCGTGGGATGGACCTATAACAAAGGGTTAAAACGCTACGGTCCAAGCACATCGGCACATCTTCCAACGTCATCCAACGACTGAACATCTGCACATCTGAAGCAAGCTCTCTCTCGTCGCTCGTCCACCGTTGACTCTCGCCCTTTGTCTGACTGGCAAGCAAACAGCTCATCTGATCTCTACGGCTTCACAAAACTTGGTGCCAGAACCGCGGAATCCACCACGAAGGCTCTGCTAGAAGCAGCATCAGAGCTCCGCCGTCAGTAACCAAGCAACCAGCGCATCAGGGAATGGCTTCCCCGAGAGACGTCATCACAGCGCCAGAGCACCAGCCAATCAGCAACGCCATGGTTCCCTAACACCGAACGCGAATCACAGAGGAAGACCACAGCGCAACGCAAGTAAACAAACAAAGCTTCATACCTTGGTGCTCACGTCATAACAAACCGTAAGATTAAACCCAAGTCTCTTCTCTTGTGACTTTTCAGGTCTAGTGAACAGTACTAGAAAATTACGTTAACCATCATCCTTTGAACCGCATTGTGTGTATATCTATGTTTGTGTGTGTGTGTGCGTGTGTGTGTGTTTAATAGCTTAGTTTCATGTATTGTAATATAGTAAAATAAATTCTTGTTTCTTGATAAAGAACTGTTGTCCTGGTCATGTACTTTTAAGTTTAAACATTTGCCCAGATCCTCAGTTATCTTGCTCATAATTGTTAAGTACTAGATTTTGTTATCATCAGTGGCCACGTGATAAGCAGAACTGGTAAGATACACTGTTTTGTACTAAACGGTGGACGGTTAGTCAAGAAAGTGTATAGTATAAATTTTTATTCAGTTTTAATAAAATTGACCAGAATCCTTAAAGATTCGATTCACCTCTGAACCAGAGCTGAAGTCCTCCACCATCAATAAACTTCTTACACATCTCACCCGGAATTTTGGACCACTCTTCCTTTGCAAATTGCTCCAGGTCTCTTATATTGAAAAGGCGCCTTTTCCCAACAGCAAAAAGATCTCTCCACAGGTGTTCAAAGGGATTTAGATCTCGACTCATTGCTGGCTACTTCAGAACTCTCCAGCGCTTTGTTGCTTTTCATTTCTGGTTGCTTTTTGAAGTATGTTTGGGGTCATTGTCCTGCTGGAAGACCCAAGATCTCGAATGCAAACCCAGCTTTCTGACACTGGGCCCTACAGTACAATCCTCAGATTTCATAATGCCTTGCACACAGTCAAGGCACCCAGTGCCAGAGGCAGCAAAACAACCCAAAACATCTTTGAACCTCCACTTTATTTGACTGTAGGTACTGTGTTCTCTTCTTTGTGGGCCTCATTCCATTTTCGGTAAACAGTTTACCAAAAAGCTCTATCTTGGTCTCATCTGTCAACAAGACAATTTCCCAGAAGGATTTTGGCTTACTTAAGTACATTTTGGCAAACTGTAGTCTTGTTTTTTTATGTCTCTGTGTCAGCAAAGGGGTCCTCCTTTGTCTCCTGCCATAGCAGGACAGCTTGAATTTCTTTGGAACTTGTTTGGGGCTGCTTATCCATAAATTTTTCTCTTCTGTCCACTCCCAGGGAGATTAGCTACAGTGCCATGGGTTGCAAACTTCTTGATAATGTTGCGCACTTTGGAAAAAGGCAAATCTAGATCTCTGGGGATGGATTTGTAATCTTGTGGTTGTTGATATTTTTCCACAATTTTAGTTCTCAAGTCCTCAGACAGTTCTCTTTTCTTTTTCGATTTTTGTGTTGTCCATGCTTAGTGTGGCACACAAAATGCGAAGACTAAATGAACGTCTCTCCTTTTTATCTGCTTTCAGGTGTGATTTTTATATTGCCCACACCCGTTACTTGCCCCAGGTGAGTTCAAAGGAGCATCACATGCTTGAAACAATCTTATTTATCCACAATTTTGAAAGGGTGCCAATAATTTTGTCCAGCCCATTTTTTTGTGTAACATTATGTCATATTTGCCTTTTTTTTTTTTTTTTTTGTTCCAATACACACAAAGGGAATAAACATGTGTATAGCAAAACACGTCAGTACTTTTCTGTAAGAAATACTTGATTTTCTGGAAAAATTTCAGGGGTGCCAGCAATTTTGGCCATGACTGTATGTCACAAATGAAGACTTAACTTATTAGTGTTTACCCATTCAACTCCAGAAAGCCTCCTTAATTAATGTACACTGTAAAAATTGTTTAGATTCAACAACAACAACAAAAAAATTAAGGCAACATTTTCCAACTACTTTTTGTAAGTTTAGTAAACTTCTTGTTATTTTGATTTGGTAAAAATCAGTATTATTTATTTTGCTCTATGCTAAAAAATTAAGTAGAGTCTACAATATAAAGCAAAACATTTGGGTTTAACCATTGTGACAAAGAGCAGCATATAGACCAAATCATACTTACTTAAAATAAGTAACATTTAAAATAAAAATAATAACTTTTTGAATTGAATTAATTAACTCTATTAATTTAGACAAATGATTTATTCAATCCACTGGAAATAATTAGTTAGCATTGTCATAACTTTAATTAATAAAGAAAGAGAGGTATTTTTTTCCAATGTTTATTACTTTATAACAGCTGCCATATACAAACAATTGGTTGCACTAAGTTTCTGTAATCAATTTTAATGTTATAAACATTTTAACATTAAAAATTACAGAAACTTCTAACCTCATCTTTTAAGTGCAGCATAGAAGACTAAAGGACTCATATACAAATTTTCAAGTGTATTAAAACATAATAAACTAATACAAGAACGTGTTCGAAGCACAATCTGTGCTATATTCCAGAAAACAGTTGACATTGAAATAAAATGAAATAAAGGGTCTCTGACCTCAGCATGATCAAGAGCCCAAAAGCTGGAAACTTGTCCAGGACCTGAAGAAGTCATACTGCCCCTTACGAAACAAACATATATTGCAATATACTAGAATTTATATTGCAATACATTAGGAAATATATTTAAATATATGAGAAACTTACCCGTATATTTGCAATATTTGGATGGATAACCTATTGCTATATATTGATTCATATATTTTAAAATACATTGCTGTGCAAACAAAACTATATTACATTACTGCATGTATGTTTATTGAAACAAAGTATTTTTTCATTTTTTTATGAGATGATCAAGGTCCAAGCTCCAAACTATTATTTTTGTCTTAAATTACACTATAATTTAAGTTTATTTCACTAATAGACATTAGTATTCGACTAACTGAATTATATTTTTTACATGCACTTAATATTTTTTATACATTTCAATCAAAATATTTAGCAATGGAGTAATTATACTGATTAGTTTAAAGAACTACAATCATCCCTCATTCCAACTCAATATTCTTTATGTTTAACAACAAAAACTTAAATAATTGAGTAAATTGCCCTGTGCAAGTGCTCATGGGAAGTCTGGTGTAACATCAGAGACAAGAAGCGAGGACCCACTGCTGTGGGAACGGACAAGAATCACCTGGAACATTCCTTACAATTCCTGGTAAGTAACATGTTACTAAAATAATGACTCTGTCTGCATTCATACACACCTTCATAGTGTGTAAGTTACTGTTCTGAATCCTGTCACAGCCGCGCTCGAGAGCTAACGATAGCTACCTAGCAATAGGACTGTCCTGGTGTTCACTGTGATTTAGCTTGTTTGTTCCAACCACCAAACTGCTCAGCTAAATTTAATACAGATAATTAAAATCTGGTATAAAGGGAGAGATTTATTCATTTAACATCGAGCAGCGTGCGCGTGCATGTCGTGCTTTCCTCGGGTTTTCTCGGTGTAGGTGGCCACAATTGTGCCGCAATATTTGAATTTCTCCCGCCAAATGCGGTGTTTTTGCGCCACTGTGGCGAGGATATAAAACTAGCGTGTTCAAATAATTAAAGCATTTGTAACAGTCCACCTCACACACATTGAACCGCGAGTCTGCATGTTTCACTCCGACACGTTAAGGAGGAAACGCAGACCAAAGCGAGTTGAAACAGCAGAGATGAGGTGCAGTGTCCGGCCTCTGGCAGTGTTTTATCCGTTACTCTATGTGAGTATTTAACATGATTAAACACTGAAGCGCGCTTCTGTAGGAAACTGTTTGAAAAACGTAAATGCATCAGCTGTGCGTCCAGCAGCAGTAACATTGCAGAGAGCAGAACTCCGAGTCCGGCACAGCTGCAGTCAGGCAGTTTGATTAGCAGTATAATGCTGCGTAGCTTTGTTTGAACAAATAGAACTTCAACATTTTTACTCAAGTTAAAGTCATGAGTACATGACGTTCTAAAATGTATTTGAAGTGCAAAAGTACTACAAGTAATCCACAAAACAGTACTTAAACATTATTGAATTTACCATTGATGACTACATACTGTACTATTAACTAAAGCTGTGGAATATAAATAAGTAGTACATTTCTCTCAGAATTTGAATTGGGAGAAATTTACATAAAATTTAAATATTGAACTGAAATATGTTGTGTATGTTGTGATATGTAAGTAAAAGAAACTAAAACTGATTTTCAATTGTTATATTTTTTGTGTGTGAAACATGTTATATATTTTCAATATCTCTTTCACAGCACCAACACCAGTAAAGAAGAGAAGTTGAATCGAGATAAAATGTCAACCATTTTAATGTTACAGAAGTATTAAACGTGCAACCATTGAATCAAAGATATAATTTAAAACGCTTTAAATATTTAACTTTATCTAGAATATACTGGATTTTCCATTAACTAAAGTAAAAATAAATATTTAGTTGATTGTAATGCGTAAATAAAGTTGTGTATCATTTTTATACAAGGGACACAGACTGGTACAATGGACGTTCAAGTCAAAGCGGGACCTTTGATTATGTAGAATAACAGAACTCTATATTTTTTCTCTATATATGAGGTTGTGCATTGTTCTGCAAGAGCAAAATGCCTTTGGTGATCATAGCAGTCCGTTTTTCGTAAAACCATTCCACTGGACTATTCACCGGAATGACTGTAATGGGCTAAGTAAAATCAAATCGGTTTTACGTCTTTGTTTCACAGAATTTTCATCACAAGTCCCGCTTTGACTTGAACATCACTCATAGATCAGTGTGATTTATTAGTCCAAAAGTATGTATTTGAAAGGAATTACTATTTTACCAGTCTGCTAGGCTTTACAGTAACAGTCACACTTGTACTCACTTGTACACTATTGTTCCTTTTTTTAGGTGCCAGCTTATGGGATGGCAGTGTAGCTCTGCACATTTGTTGAATCATCAAAAGGAACTTCCATCATTATGGAGTGAAGCATGGTACCACTGGTCATGGATATTTAGTGTCTTGTCTTCATTTAGACTGTCATTGCTTCTTTAAGACCTGATGTCTGCACACACATTTGTATGGATCCCCCAGTTTGTAGGAAACTGAAGTGTGAAGGTCTGCAATGTTTCAGATTTCAAATGTGACTCATTAGATTCTAATACAAAAGTCTACTTTCCAGATGTTAACTGTAATACTTGTGGCAGAAGTATTGTTTATGAGACTGTTTACTAAAAAGATCAATTCAGCTCATTGTTTATGATCTTGTTACCTGTCATTTGCAAAGTAAACCAAGTTTTAGTGACATGAGTTTAGACTTCATGAAGGACAGTTGTCCTTTTGGAAATATATATATTTTTTATTTTTAAAGTGGTTTTGTTAATTTATGTTGTTTCCATGTTCCTATATCATGTTTTAAAAAATAAACCTTGTTCAGTTAATGAAGACACTATATTGATGTATTATTCAATACATTATTATTATTTTATGTTTACCATGTATACAATATATAATATGAATATGATATGATTAAATATAAATCAATATATTTTCCAAAACATTTAAGCCATATGTTCCCATATAAATCTGACTATATTATCCTTTACAATGAGTTATATTATCTCATATATATTTCCATATATTTCCAATATATAATCTCATTTAATGTGGGACATAATTCAATATATATAACAATATATTAAACAGTATAACAATGTATTTATTCAATATATGAAAACGGCAATAATTGTAATATTTTAATATATTTTCATACATCCTATTTCATATATTTATTGCTTACATATATATAGTATATTATAAAATAGATCATAACATATATTACTATGTACTATTCACAATATATGAATACACATGAAATATATTGTCACATAATATATTGAGAAATATATTTTTGTTGCATACGGGGCAGACTCAGAGCATATGTCAACCCCAGAAGCAGGCAACATGCCCTAGCCAGATTTTCAAGATCAGTAAGCACTGGGATTCCCTCAGTGATGATGCCCACTGCATCTGGTTCACGGCAGACATGTATCTGCATATTGCGCATTTTCAAGTCCTCATGGACACTGCTCTGCATTTTTCCCTGTATGAGAATAAACAGAACAATAAGTGGCAACAGAGAACAATGTTCAAAAGCCAGGTGTGGTTAAGTAAAAGTACTGAAAATGCCACTCTTACAGTTATATCATCAGATGATTATGACTCCTGCATTAATGTAAAACAAGGATTTTAAGTTGAAAAATATGACAGTATTTTTTAAATCAAGGCAACAAGCAACTGGAAGACAAAAAGGTTAATTTTGAACCCTGGTTCCTGCACATACATTTGGGTGTTTGTAGGTGTGTTTTTGAACTTTTGACAGAGCCAGACTAGCTACAGATGTGTGCAGAGCATTTTTCTAGTTTTGTCGCCGCACCTCACGGCGGCGGTATGAAGTTGCTGGCTTTTACCACTGAGTGGCGCTATATAACTATAGACCGACGCGTCAGACCTTAGTTCATTCTCTCAAGGATTAATGAGCCTCAGCTCCTTTAGAGCTGCACGTAGTAGCGGATAAAATCAAGTGTAACATTGTACTTAAACAAATTCATAATCACTGTACTAAAATTACAGCACAAATGTAGAATAAAATTTTATTAGTATCGAATTTAAGCAAAGTAAATGTTACCACAGTGAGGCTTTAGATTGTATCATGTGTAATTAGAAAGCCTACGCGTATACACTGTAAACCCTAATGCTCAAAGTAATTACAATGGGTGACAATATTTGGAAAAAGTTGGATTACAATGGGTTAATAATTTGATAAGGAAAAAGAAAAAAATGTACAGGGGAGGGGGCTAGGTGAGCGCTCCTCCCCTTGCAAACTGTATAAAAGAAGTGCCTATGTCACAGGCACTTCAGTCAGATTTTGGAGGTGCATGGGGTTACATTGCTAAGCTGGCTCACTTGGTTTTATTGCTGCAATAAATCCTGCCTTACTTCATCCAGATCTTCAAGGAGTCCGGAGTCTTTCTTTGGTTATTTTTAAAGTTAAAGTTTTGGTGTAATATTTGTAATTAAGGCAACTGTAACTAGTGTAGGAGAAAAATCTCCCACACAGTGGCAAGGAAAAACTCCCTAAGATGGCAATAGGAATTAACCCAAAAGTATCCCTTCCTCATTTAGGTGATAACAGATAGCAGGGATTGATCTGCAGACATACTGTGTGTTTTGGAGATGGAAGTTCATGTGTATTGAAATTTGTGTACTTTCACTTTTATATAGACATATAATAGTGAACTCTCTAAGTGTTTAAGTGATATCTATTAATGATTTTGACCAGACTTCTTTCATAAACACTGCATGAAAAAAAGGTGTATCACTTAAACTCCTGTATACACCACTAATTTTCGGAAGTATCTACAAGTACCACTGAGTGTAAACATCAAATTCCACCAAGCTAGGATACGTAGCAGAATGATATCAATTCGAATATTGCTGTAGTATCCTACCATGATACAGCCATTAATGCACTCAAGGATTTTGTCAGGAGACATTCACACCAGCCATTTACATTTTAGACCTGCACAACTCTGCTCTTCCCTATTGGTCTTTTATCTCAACATTGATTGTTTTTTTTTTAAATAAACACTTCCAAAACCCTGACATCTACTGGAACATTACCCAGTCAATTTCATAATATTAATAATTAATATTATAATTAATATGATATGCATTATAATAATTCTTATTATTTGATTGGTCACACTTTTTATTTAGCCCAACCCAAGCCCTCATAGCTTAGTGACTTAATTGTATATTGGGCAGGTATGTAGATAGACCCTCTTTACTCCCCCCCCCCACCCCCACTGTACTATACGTCCCCCGCACCCTTTAAAAAATGAGAATATAATTGATTAAGAATTTTTTTAATTAAAATTCATCCAAACTCTAATAAATATACAAAGCAAAGTAAGAATAAGAAAAAAAGAAACAGAAATGGAAAACTTAACAAATGCCAATTATAAAGATGAAATTCAATTAAAAGCAATACAAACATGGAACAATGCTTGTTAGAGTTCCACAAATGTATGTCCTTTAGCGGTTAGAGGTTCCATTAGTTCTTACATTCCACCTCCCATATCCACCTCCAATCTGCACTGAAGGTGTGGACAAAGCTAAGACAATAGTGGGTTCCTGTGAGGTGGCGACCTCACAACCGATCTTCCATCAACAATGGCATCCTCTTTATCAAACATCAGTTCCAGCATTGCTGTCTGAACAACCCACACCTGAACTCCAGAAACTGCAAAACACACCATATGTTAACCCCAAAAAACACCCAGAGATGTACCAAACTTAATATATGGATGAATTTGTACACTTACTGTCGTTTCCTTTGTTGGTTTTTAGCCTGCTTTAATAGAGTCTCTTAGCTGGGACTTTCCTGGCTAAGACAAAGAGTACTTCTTTTGCAACATCTCATAGTAAGTCCTGTAACATTCTGAATAAAGTGACTAAAACAAATAAAATCATTAGAGGGACAAAAATAAAGGGACAGTAAAATAAGTACAATAACAATTCCTGATTATGCTTTATACACTCAGGGTCTGCATCTGCAGAAGTCATCTTTAATTCCTCTAGCAGATATGTCATCACTGCCTGATTATGAGGTAACCACATTTCGTGTGGAAAGAAAGCAGTGTCATTAATTACATTTACAATGATTAAGTAAAATCTCATACATAGCATGTAAAAAAAAGCATTGTTACCAAAATTGGCCTCAATATATGTGGGTTGTTTGAGGCTCCTTACAGCTTTCTGTAATGTTGAATTAAAAATGCTTTAATACACTCACATGCATAGGAAATAAATAATTTTCAAACAACATTATATAATTCGGATGTGACAAAATGTTAAATAAGCTGAACAACTCCAACAATGCAAGGAACAAAAAGTAGTTGTGCTGTATGTTTAGGTACCTGTACGTGTAGTTATATGTGTAGCAACATGAGTGTTTAGCCGCTAGTATGCTTTAGCTGCTAGTAGGGTTAGCCCCTAGTAGGCTTAGCCTCCAGTAGGTTAGTAGCTTCTAGTGGGATTGCCTGCTAGTGGTTTTGGCCTTTAGTGGTATGGATTAGCCTCTTTTGTGCTTAGGCTTTTGTGTGATTGTTCACCTCTTCAGTCACTAACCCAGTTAGACTCTAACACTCTTAGATACTAACCAGTTTAGGTCAGCATCCATTCCTACAATAACCAGATTGGATACTAACACTATTAACAACCAACCTGCTCGCCCAGTCTCTAGTCTCTCCCAGTCTCTGGTCTTGTCTCGACTCTGTGTTAAGTCAAGCTCCATGTCTTTGTGCAAGCTCTAAGCATGTGTAAGCTCCATGTTGCTGTGTTTTCCCTTAGAGCCTGTTTGTTGCTCTAAACTAGTGTTAATCTTACGAGCTGAGTATTACGAGCTTATATGTTGAGTTCTGTGTTTAAATTTCTTTGTTAATTTTACTTTATTATTGTTTTGTTAAATAAAATACTCTTGTTGTGTAAAAACCAACCTCTGCGCCTATGCCTGCCCTTTCGTAAGCCCACGGCAAACAACATCTAGCCAGAATACCAGTTCATGACCGTAATGGCGAATTTTTTGGACCAGTCGGTGTATAATAAAATAAATGATTGTGAAGGTGCTGATACAACACCGACAGTATATTTCAAATTGTTTCTATTTAGAACAATGTTGTTAGAAAATAAACAAACTATGCATTTAATTTCAAATTTTGAAATGCACATAAATATTATTTTTAAAAATAAGGAATATTAAATGGATTCAAATCGTTATTTCCTCATGATTGTACACTCAATACTGTTAAGACTTTTCCATCAGCACTGTACAAGTTAAATACAGCATGCTAGTAACATGTGTTACCTTTCTGAGTTTCCCTAATTATTCAAATAAAAAAACATCCTGGAAAGAATGCCTTTGTTGCATTCTGATATCGAAATAGATCTTGTTTCTAGAGAAATATGCAAAGAGCTGTAAGAGAACTGGGATGAACAAAGTACTGTATCTTTCTATCTGACTTCATCTAACAAAGAGACATAGACAACACTATTGCATCATTTGGACAGTCTTTGACATTAGTTCTTACCCCCTTTAAATCTAGAAAAGAGTTATATCTTTATACCCTTTATTTATTTATTTATTTATTTATTTATTTACTTCTTAATGTACAGTGATTATTTAATCATGTTGTGGAAAAGTTCATCAGCAGTTTGTGTGAAAATCACCATTAATCTGTAGTCTCCTTTGGTTCATGTTTATTTTGCAAATCGCGTAATTTTGTGTGAAAAACACACAAAAATGTCTAATCTAAGGCTATAAGTATATATGTGCAAAGGTAAAAGAGCATATAGAAGCACATGCAAGAAATTTCCTGTTTACCCAAACTGGGAGCGCTGACACTGAGAGGCAAAAAGATGGGAGGAGTTAAAAGAGGACAAATACTTTTTCCACTATAATAAAACGTTTATGTTCAGCTACAAAAGGTGAGAACTCTTTTAGCACACACTCTGAGTGGAGTACATGAAACACATGAGGTATGGAAACTTTTCATCTATTTTCTCTATATATTAGGATATATTTATACCACAGTACACCTGATTTTACTGTTTTCACAGGTTATGATTTCAGTGAATATTAGAATAGTCTAATATTACAGCTAGGTTACCATTGTTTTGTAAAATGTATGTTGCTTATGACTAAGATTTCTACTTTTTGGTAAAATGACAGATGTTTTTGAAAGTGAAAAAGAGACTGATGAAGAAGTGATTGTTTGACGTCATGTTGAAATCTATAAATAATAATGTAAATGTTTTCAGGATTTTTCTTCCTGCAGATATGTCTCGTCTCATTTCAATGACGCTGCTCTTCTCAGGTCAGTGTATACGAAGGATTGTGTGTGCTTGTGTGCATGTGTGTGTGTGTGTGTAATTCAACATAGTTACTGAATTACTAAATGTGAATTTTATTAATGAATTTATTGAATGTATGTATTTTGTGGTATTTTTTATAAACATGCACAATGAGACGCAGACTTAGTAATATAGTATCTACCCAGTAACCCTACTACAACCCTCTGGCTGCAACAGTTTCTCCTTCTGATGTCAAACACCTGCTACAAGATTAAAATTTATTTTACTAAAAGAAATGTAGTTATACTAAACAGCAGGTGAAAAAATGGTAATACATTACAAAGAACGTATTTTTTTGTACAATGTAAATATGTAATAAAGCTACTTAAGTAAAGGACAAACATATGAAACATGTACTTTACAGTAACAAATAACATTTACTTAGTTATCTACTTCTGGTCATGAGAAAAAAAAGAAAGAAAAAAAAAAAAAAAAACTCCAGTCTGTATGTTAAAAGGAACAGCTCACACAAACATAACTGTACCTTATTCATGTAACTTTAATATGTCACCTGGGACTCCATGGTAAGAACCAGAAACCTGTTACAGAGATAAAATCTGTTTCTGTGGCAATATGCAAAGACCTGAAAGCATGATATACACAAATGATTGCAACGCTTTGTATTCACTCTCATTACTTCTTAGTCCGATCCCCTGTTTACCTGACACACCTAATAAAATATCGCTTTGGGGTCTGAGGCCTTTCTGAAGACCTGTTGTGATTCAGCACTCTTCTTAAATTTATGTAAATTTCAAATGCTTTCATAAGTGGCTGATTTACATATATTAGGTTCATGTGCAACTTTTAAACTTATGTCAAAGTACACATACAAAAAATATGAACACTACAATTTCAAACTGAAAAAGAGAAAACTGAGAATAAACAAACCTCACAGATTGTTCTGAACACAGAACGTGTTTGTGTGCCGATAGCAAAACAACTAAATTCTCAGAAAGACCTTTTATTTGGGGTAAAGTGCTTAACTTTTTTTTTGGCAGAGTCTCTGTTTCACTGAATAGTCCATGACTTTTCATAAATATGAAAGACCTATTGACACCTGGCTCAGGTGACACCAGGTTTCTAATGGCTCAGCTGTTCTCACCTATACAATCAGATTCCTCACACAACACAGGGCTCACTGAGGCCAGGGAGAGAAACAAAAATAAAACATGGTTTCTGAAACATTCATTGAAAATCCAATTCTTATGCAGAAAAAACAAACTACACCGCAAAATATGCTGTAATATATTATGACTGAAATAATGCGGCTCAAATCGGTGCATGTTTCATGCAGCATTGAAATGGCAGCCTTTATTTAGAGAGCATACATTTGTATGTTGTATTTCTGGGGGATTATTACGGAAGTGCATTGCATTCACAAAAGAAAAAAACAGGAATTATCTCATAATTATGACTTGTTATCTCATAATTATGACTTATTATCTCATAATTATGACTTATCTCATAATTATGACTTACTATCTCATAATTATGAGACCCTTATCTCATAATTATGAGATCCTTAAGTCATAATTATGAGATAAGGGGGAGCAGTCTCCTCTTGCAGGGGGACATTTTAGTGCATGACACCGGAAACGAAAGTTACTGCATCCTTTTGCATGAAAGTGCCACATTGTACACTCATGGAGATGTAGCAGCTATCCTGTGGTTTAGCTTGATGATTGTACATGTAACAATGCGGGTCGCGCGAGGGGCAGAGCTGCGCATAAACTGTTCAGAACGGGCAGATCCACAGGCTGCTACTCCACGTTCTGAACAGGCAAAGGCGCGGACATTTATACACGCAGTTTATCACACATCAGCTTGAACGAGCCGCACTTGGCGGCGTGTTTATTTAAGGGTCCTGATATCGTCGTAGAGATCATTTAGATAGAACCGGTCTTCCCGTGTGTATCATAACCACTCTCACATACTCCTATTCCGTTGCCCCCCTCTAAAGCTCTCTACATACCGCGCCACGGAACAGTACATTAGTTAAACCTACAGTACTATTACCATCCAAATTACTCAGACATTAATATCTTTATTATCATTATTATCATTATTAATAAAGCTGCATAATTAGTTGAATTGAGTCAACCTATATGCAATTAAAAATCAACATTTACCTCTTTCCCAGAAGGTCCCTGAGTCTATTACAGAACAAACCTGTAGTCATGGTCACCATATGCAAAGTAGATAATTTATCCTGTTTGTTAGAATAGCAGCAGCAAAAAGCTGGGGGGGGGGGGGACTTTTTTCCTTTACTGTCAAACATTAAATCAGAGTGAAGATCAATAAATAAGAACATATTTTTGGCATTTGTTAAATGTAAGAATGTAGCGAGGGATAATTTTCCATGTATTTTTTATCACTTTCCTCAAAGTCAAAAGTATACATACACTAGGTTTATTGTGACTTTAAACAAAAGGAAACTCCAGATCATTCCATCATCTGAGGTTAAAAAGCTTCTGATAGGTTAATTGATTTCAATTAAGTTAATTGGTGGCACACCTGGGAATGCATATAAAGACACACCTCAAACACAGAGCCTCTTTTTTTAACATTATGGGAAAATCAAGAGAAATCACCCAAGACATCAGGGAAAGAATTGTGGACCTCCACAAGTGTGGCTCATCCTTAGGTGCATTTTCCAGATGCCTGAACATCCCACGTTCATCTGTTCAGACAATAATACACAAGTATAAAAACATGGGAATGTACAACCATCATACCACTCAAGAAGAAGACAGATTCCAGAGCACAAAATAGGCAAGGCAAGTTTATTTGTATAGCACATTTCATACACAATAGTAATTCAAAGTGCTTTACATAACAGAGAAGAAAATTATGATAAAATGAAATAGAAAACAATGGCAATAAAACTTTTTAATAATAATAATAATAATAATAAAATAAAAATGTAAAATTTGATTAAGGATACAAATAATGAAACTTTTAAACCTAATTAAAATTTGATTGAAAATAAAAATAAAACACTTAAAAATATTAGACAAACATAAAATAACGCAGTCAGTTCGGACATAGCACACTGCTCATTCAATAAATGCACAGCTAAAACAGATGAGATTTAAGTTTAGATTTAAATGGCCCAGTGTTTTTGCACATTTGATCTCTCTTCAACAATTGATTCAAGTAATTAATGCCATCATTGTGCCACAGTTTGGTGCTTTTGCAACTGGTCCACAATTTAATCCTGTTCCACATGCTAGGAGAGTTTTTGTTTTTGTATTTTGTGTCCCTAGTGCTTCTTTTAAATTTGGCATGCATCACCAAAAGCTTTGGAGTTATATATACATAAATGTAGTATTTTACATGATAATGACCACGAATGACTATGGCATTGTTCACTTTATATGTAAGGGTTTTATACATAATGTTAGGACATGTTAATGTGGACAAAATACCTGATGCATTTACCACCATTAATATGTAGGGTTTGTACTAAAGTAGACCAAGAATGACTGCTGCATTCTTTACCTTCGTTATATAGCTCTGGGTCAGAGGTATATCAAATCTTTAACAATTAATTAAAATTTATAGCGTACACTTTATATATGGATCCAGCATTTAGTATTATGTCCAGCGTTTAGTATGATTTAGTGTATCTTACCAATTCTGTTTATTCCACGGAAGACGATGTTAATACAAAATCTGGTACAGTGGAACCTCGGATTGCGAGTAACGTGGTTTACGAGTGTTCCGCAAACCGAGCAAAGATTTTAAATAATTTTTTATTCGGAAACCGAGCAAGTATTACTTTACGAGCGCCGAGTATCATGCTTCACATATGCGACTCTTATTTTGACACCGAGCGTCACTCTCTCACCTTACCCCCCTCCCCCTCCCTCCTTCCCCCCACAGCTTCAAACACAGAAACTCTGCTCGTGCTTGCGCAATTTGACACTGAAACACACACACGCACAGACGGTCTCTCCCCTTTTCACCCCTCCCGGCTTCACAGACACAGAAACTCTGCTCTGTCGTGATTCTTTTCAAAGATAAGGTGCTGGTTCTTTTTTTTTTTGTTAGTTTTTTTTTTTTTTTTACTTTACAGCAGTGAATGCGCAGCAGTGAGTGCGCTCACGCCAGGTCAGAGAGATTTCTTTTTTTCCTGTTAAAATGGTGTTTCCGTGTTTGTGTGTGTGTGTTTGTTGTGAAACTTAAGTGATTCCTTTAGTATGCGCTCGTGCCAGTCTCGCTTTTTTTCCATTAAACCGGTGTTTCCGCTGTGTTTATGCGCTTGTTGTGAAACTTAAAAAGTGTGTCTGTTAATATACGCTCATGTCAGAGATTTATTTTTTTCCTGTTAAAACGGTGTTTCTGTTGTGTGTGTTTGTTTTGAAACTGTTGTGAAAAAGCGAGGTGAGGGGAGGGAGGAGGAGTGTTACTGTGTAAAACGAGGCGAGGGAAGGGGCTAATTCCCCACACACACACACACACACACACACACACACACAGACAGACAGACAGACAGACAGACAGACACACACACGGCGCGTGCGCGCACCAATGGAAACACTTATGTCAGGATTTATTTGTACTTTTTTTAAAGGTAAAGTGCAGATTAATTTGTTTTATTTTCATTTTATAGATTGTATAAATTATTTTTATGTATTTATTTTTGGGGGCTGTGGAACGAATAATTTGAGTTTTTATTATTTCTTATGGGAAATGATGATTTGGTTTAAGAGTGTTTTGGAATACAAGCCCACTTCCGGAACGAATTATGCTCGTAATCCAAGGTTCCACTGTATTTACTTAATTATGAGTAAGGTAACGTAAGATCTGTGCAAATGTTTAAACTTTAAAATACATGACCCAACAGTTTTTTATAAAGAAACAAGAACTTATTTGGCTAATCTAATGATACATGAAACTGCGCTACTTGAACACACGCATGCACACACACACACACAAACATACCAACAGTTTGGTGGTTGGAAGTTAATAAAGTTCATCTAGCATTGTTGACTAGACCAAAGTCACAAGAACAGAGTCTTAGGTTTAATCTTACGGTGTTATTTATGAAACAAGCACCATTTTTCAGCAAGATATGCAGCTTTGTTTGTATACTTGGATTACGTTTCGTCCTCATCTTCTGGTTCACCTCCAGCGAAGGGAATCACGGCATTGCTGATAGGTTGGTATGCTGTGGTTGAAATGACGTCTTTCAGGAAAGCCCTTCGGTGACGCTTGGTTGCCTGGTTACCGATCGCACACTCTAGAACTTCTGTGGGTTTCTACGTTGCAGTTCTGGCACAAGTCTCGTTGAGAGTTCTCAAAGCGCGGATGACGTCAGCAAAGGTAGCGTAGCGCTCGCAAGGGCGGAAGCCCGAGCAGCGAGCTTGCTTCCTTCAGATGGTCATGACGACGATGTAGATGAAGACGTGTTTGGACGAGTTCGGACGCTGAGGTTGGAATACTGGCACACTTTAAAGATTGTTTAAAATAGTGTCTCTGCCATATACATTTGTTTGTTGAAAGACATGTGGAGACATGAAAAATCCTGTGTCCTGGGGTCAATAAGATGGTCAAAGTGTGACTTGGTGGTTCCCCCCCAATTTACGCCATGATTTTGGGTATAGTTTGAGGCATCTGGACATAAAGCTTCCTTTAGCGTGGCTTCAGGCACAGCAAACTTCCTGTCCCATGCCTGGTTAAGTTTCCTGCAACTTGGTTTTATAAGCTCTCCTTTATGTTGACGAATGAGATTGGTTATAGGGATGGCACCATGCTGTCTGGGTAAGAGGTTCTGGAATGTGAATGTTTGCTCTCTTTGGGGCCTCCTCATCCCTACATACACATGGATACATGTTGTCATTACTTAAATACTACTAAAAGTAACTTTGTAGTTTGTATACAAGTTAGCAAAGGCAACGTCAAATTCTGCAATATGCTCTGTCCATATCCCAGTATCATATGTCCATTTAGGTTACAGCAGGCTATGTCCCAAAAAGGTGTTCCAAAAACAATACAGGGTTTATGCAGGATACTTTATTTAATTTGTGGGCAGGCCTGGCCTTTTGGGGCAGAATCTATGCCATATCTATGCCATGAAAGATAATGTTGCTTTAATTATTTTTTTATAGCAAAGCTCAAAGTGTCAGAACGGCCCTAGGTAATGAGTTACAATATAGAACCAAGGCCAGGGATCAGACACCCAGGATAAACCAGCCCACTGATAGCTGCAGTGAGTTGCCACTCAGCTTGTTTTAGTTATCTGAATAAGAAAGAGCATCATTGCCAAGTTTGAATTTGTTTTGGTGAAGCTTCCAAAGTTGACAACACCACACAACATGAAAAAAGAAAGAAATGGAATAAGATGTGGAGTATTATGAAACAAATATGAGTGGTACAAATTATAGTAGTTGCACATTTGTAACCCACACAATAAGGGTTAAATAGATTTTTTTGTAAATTTTTATTTGTTTATATGCTTGGTTGGTTTTATTTTGAAAACCGGAGCTTTATTTTGGGAGAGACAGGAAGTGTGATGCCTTAGCGGGGTAGTTGACGTCACAGAGCTGACGCATGGAGCACGGAGCACAACTCTGTATAAAGTAGCCGATGATAGAAGGGAGATAACATCTAGAGCTTGGATGGATACAGATGAGCATGTTCAGCTCCATGTTGTAATGACTAGATGAGGCAGATGACTGTAGTGTCACCCGCAAATTTCAAAATCTCGACAGAGGGGTCTGTAGAGGTGAAGTCATTTCTGTAGAGGGAGAAGAGCAGTGGGAAGGGACTGCACCCCTAGAGGGTACCAGTGTTGATGGTGCAGCTGTTGGACATGAATTTCTCCAGTTTCACTAACTGTTGCCTGCCTGGAGTTTTGTGGTCCTAAAGAAGTTCTGACATATGCTGACATTTATGAACAAATAAATGTCTAAAGTCTAATTGCATTATATTCAGCACAAACACGGCATATATGTGAGCAGCATGTGTGTACAAGTTTGTATTTCTGAAAAAATAACAGAAGTAATTGAAATAAGGCCATGAACCCTTATAACATTTGTGTACAATACTTTTGTGAACTGGATCTTGTAGCCTAGAAGTTTGCTTCAAAATGATGACAATCATCCTGTCACTCATTCACAAAAAAAAAAACAATATGTTCATTTAAATTTTTGACTCTTTTTGTTTAGAAAGGCCATATGTAATGAGGTGTGAATAATCATCAATAATGCTAATGACCATGTACACAAGCTCCACACAATGACCATGCACACAAGCTTTTGTAATGGCATACTTTTTTTTTTTTTTTTTTTTTTTTACATCTGAATATTTCGGAAATGTTAAACTACATAAGGCAATATTTTAGCTACTGGGAGCTAAAATATTTGTGCTAAATAACATTACAGACAGCAGTGTCATAAGCTAAGCAAAAACTGAACCAAATAGCGACCATTAGCTAAAATTATCAAAAACAGGGTGAAATACATTATGACAGCTGATATTCATGAGCATCTGTAATCTGCATAAGGCATTAGCTTAGCCACCGGGAGCTAACATGTTTGTGCTAAGCTACATAAGGCAGTATGTTAGCATGATTAGCAGTAACCTAACTGTGTGTGAGTGTGTGTGTGTGTGTGTGTGTGTGTGTGTGTGTGAAACTTAAAAAGCGAGGTGGGGAGAGGGAGGAGGAGTGTTACTGTGTAAAACGAGGCGAGGGAAGGGGCTAATTCCACACACTCACACACGGCGCCTGCACTTATCTGTCAGGATTTATTTTTACTTTTTTTTTAAGGTAAAGTGCAGATTAATTAGTTTTATTTTCATTTTATAGATTGTATAAATTATTTTTATGTATTTATTTTTTGGGGCTGTGGAACGAATAATTTGAGTTTTCATTATTTCTTATGGGAAATGATCACAAGGTTCCACTGTAGGGCACATGCATCCCATGCACCATGATATAAAGACACCGCTCGGTGTGATCATTCATCAGAGCCCATATAGAGCCCCAGAAGCCTGCCATCAGACCATAAATGCAGAAGTGGACATCATGTTGTGGCATGGTATAACTGAGGAGTTGACTAGCCCATGGTCCAGGCCTATAAGTACGGTGCCCAAGCCCAACAGTTTGATCAGACTGTGTAACGGCTTCCAGCGTCTAAACACCATATCCACCTTTGACGCTTACCTGCTTCTGTGTTGATGATCTTGTGGACCAACTTGGAAAGGCCCCATTCATCTCCACCCTCGCAGGTACAGGGTGCTCAGCTACTGGCAGGTAGCCCTTGGTAAGGTCTAGGGTGCATGCATAAGTTACATCATAAGAGTGGTCCCATTTTATGTAATTGGCATCTGTCTTAGGCTATACTGTTCCTAAAACTATAAAACTATGATGATTGGCCTCAATTCCTTCCATAGACTGAATTTACCAAGAAGCCCCCCCCCCCCCCCCCATGTTACCCTGACCCCCAAATGACACCATTTTTGTGTGCCCACCGGAATCCAAGTATCACCACCTCACTCACGGTAGACGAGTGGTTTTAACCAGCAAAAGGGTATGGAAATTAAACCACCATCTCAGGCAGCTAGCTAGAACTCACAAGAGGGTTGATCATCATCACAGGGAAAAACTGTATTTTGGTAAGGATACAAAGTGTGGTTGGCCATAAAATTTCTTTCATGAACTTAAAGCCAAGCATTCTGCACCATATAAAGTCCTGCAACAGAAAAAATGTAAGCTGCACACTGGACCTGCATTGTCATTGTTATCTAGCAACAGCCTTCCTTGTGTTATGGATAAAATCATTTGTCTCAAATCACAGCCTGTCTTGACCAAGATAAGCAGAACTGTGAAATATTAGAAAACTGAAAACATGCAAACACCAATCTACAATTCCCAGCACAGCATTTCACCTACTGAATTCACTTTTTGATTTGTGCTCTTAAATACTGTAGTGCATTGTTTGTCTATCTATATTGCTCAGCAAACATTTTCCCTGCATTTGTATCCTGCCTGGCCTTGCTTTCTGATATAACACAAATACTCATGGATTATTTTTGTTGCTGTAGCATATTTACCATGTAATAAAACACCACAGAAATATGCACACCAATTGCAGCAGTAGTAGCAAGGACTTCATTTTTTAATGAAACAACTAAAAATATTTTCTGAAAATTCAGATTTTTTATTTTATTTTAATGCAAAGCCGGATAATTTGGTAACTAATGATTCATATATTAGAATAACTATACCATATCAGTGATGTTATCTTTTACTTCCAAATAAAATATTAATAATCTTTATAAATTATTAATCAACAAGTTCACTTTGAAAAGCATTAATTTGTGGTCTACATCCTGTCCCTGTACTTTTATTTCAGATACATAATTCATGAAATAATTGATCCTCTTTCAAAAAATAAGAAATAAACATTACTTAATGATATTGAACTATACCTACTGTATGTAATTTAATGTATGTTACTGGTGCCAAATGTTTGGATAGTTGTGTAAGTAAAAGTAAGTTTCAATTAAAGTGACTGCTGAGCAGAATATCTTTAAACTGTTCTGCATGCACATCATTGAAATTAAGTTATTCATAAATAAGTAGTTATTCATAAATAGTTTTTATATTATTTAATTAAATTAATTTGACATTTTATTTAATATTTAACACTTTAACACCTGTTCCCCATTTGAAATTTTAATTTGAAATGTCCTTTTCTATTAATTAAACTGGAAGAACACAGTGATCGTCTTAAAAGAACTATGAATTAAAAATAGTCATTACAATGTTGATGCATATCTGTATAGCATGAGTGATTAATGAGTCTCTTTCTCATGTTTCTGACAGTACTGTGTGGTACAGGGGCATATATTCCTCATCGCTATCACTTTGTTAATGAGAATAAAACCTGGATTGAGGCTCAGGCTTACTGCAGAGAAAAATACACTGACCTGGCCACCATTAACAACATGGAAGAAGTGACCAAGCTAAATGACACAATGACTAATGAAACTGCAATTCAAGCTTGGATTGGCCTAAATAAGAAGGGACCTTCAAAATGGCTGTGGTCATTTGCAAGTGAAAATTTTTACAAAGACGGTTACAATTACACAAACTGGGCTTCTGGTCAACCAGACAACTATGGTGGAGTCGAGTACTGTGTTGAAATGCGGCTACCCAATGGCTCCTGGCATGATGATAGCTGTGGAAATTCATTTTCTTTTGTATGTTATGATGGTAAGATGTTCTGGATACATATTTAAATTTAAGGCGAATGAATGCTATTTCAATAACGATGACATGTTTTTCAAAAGTATTGCTGCTTGAATAAGTATTTGATCACTGGAAAACAACACCGTATAAAATCCAACTAGATAAAAGGTTGAATGAATTATTATTGTATTGTTGGCCCCACTTTTTACAGTGGAATTTGTTGAAACAACAGGTAGCATTGTGTTATTGAAAACTTTGAAGACACCGACTAAATAAACTGAAAAAATCTAGTTAAGTGAGCAACTTACCTTCCCAGAGATGCAATCCTGTGATTGTATTAGATTACATTTCTTAAGTAATGCTTGTGTGTTTTAACTGTTGGGTATTGTTAGACCCGCAATCAATACTAATTGGGCTGAATTAAATATTTAACTTACAAGTTGAGTCAACTTAAGATTTTGAACTGGGTTGTGTCAATTAACCAGAAATGTGAAATAGTTTGTTTGTCAAGAACATTTCTCCAAATGTTAGCGTAAAGTTTAAAAGCTGTGCAACTTGTTACTAACCTTTTTTTTTTTTTTTTACATTGACGCAGCTTTCTTTCTTTTTTGTTTTCTTTCTTTATTTCTTTTTTTTTAACAGTGTAATATAATTGGTGCAATAAACTCTACTTTGGTCAAGAAATTTATTTTATTGTTTATTTATTTATTTTTTTATTTTGAAGAAAAGGTCTAAAAGGATTGTTCATGGTTGATGTTGTAAATTCAATGTCTTTTAGAGAAGAACAAAAACAACAGTAAATACAAGTTGATTGATCAGCCGAAAAGCTGGCGTGATGCTCAGATCTACTGCAGAGAGAACTACATCGACCTGGTCAGTGTGAGGAACCAAACTGAGGATGTGGAGATTAGAAATATGGCACAAAATTTCAGTACAATATGGATTGGTCTGTTTAAAGACTCCTGGATGTGGTCAGATCAGACTAATTACTCATTTAGATTCTGGATCTCCAACAAACCCAGTGAAAATTTGGACTGTGCTGCAGTGAATGTTTTTAATCAACTCTACTGGAGTGAGGTGAACTGCACAAGAAACCTCCCATTCGTCTGCCACGAAAGTGAGTTAAATGACTGTGATACCATGAAGTGCTTTTTCCAATTAGAAATAATAAACCATACTACAGTATATTGTATTAAAATTATAATTCATAATTGCTAGTAATTGTATAAAATTCAGTTAGTTGATTTTGTTTTCTTAGACAAGCTAATCCTGATCAAGCAGAATCTGCCCTGGCGAGAAGCTCTGAATTACTGCAGAGAGAATTATTATGACTTGGTCTCAGTGCTCACTCAGGAGATGCAGCTCTGGGTGAAGGAAGTGGCTCGAAACGCCTCCACTGAACACGTGTGGCTCGGCCTGAGTTATGACTGCACTCAGCCTATCTGGTTCTGGGTTTTTGGATCAATGATCTGCTACCAGGACTGGGCACCGGGGAACGGGACATGTTATAAAGACTGCAGCCAAGAGAAGAGAAGTGGAGCAGTGCAGTCTGGAGGAGCGCAGCAGTGGATCGACCTGCCTGAGAGCACTCGGCTCAACTTCATCTGCTCTAACTATGACGGTTAGTCACCGTGTTTTTGTATGCCTTCTCATATGTTTTTCCTGCATTGCAATCAAAAATGTTGCATTCTCTTTATTTGTTTGATACTGAAATTTTTATTGAAATACCAATGAAGACTCAAAAAGCTGTATCCAGCATCAGCAGATTTACAGTACAGTCTCATTTATGCTCTTTTATACATTACTGTTATAATTCATCCTCTTCATTCAGCTGGATGGTTATGTTTAATATTGTATTCAACAAGTACGTCTGTCTCCATCTAGCAGAACCTTTTCATATTCCTAGTGTAGACTTCATACTGTACATTATACTTAAATTTTAAAATAAGTTATTTACTTTAAAGAAAAATAAGAGTTTCTTAGTTTTATGTGGTAATCTGAACAGTGTTAGAGGACTCGGATTAGTTTTTTAATGTAACGAGTAATCTAACGCGTTAGGTCCGCCATTCAACTCAGTTACTTGGTTACTTTTTCAAAAATGTAATCCATTATTCAGACAATTTATGTAATCCGTGAGCCAGACAGCAGTGATTCCCAATCCATTCGTGTGTGTGTGAGAAATTCATCCTATAAGCTCCGCCCCCGATAACCCGTCCCCCCTCTGTTATTCCTGCTGTTATACCCCGATCTCACCTATGCGGTTTGACTATATGAGGACCGACGCGCAGAAGGGTGGAGACCTAATCACAGCGCCAAAACTCGCGGCGAATCATGATAAACCGTACTCACGGCCACCGCGCAAAACCGCATAGGTGAGACAGGGGTATTAGTAGTTAACAGATTATGGGCCAAACTTCACTGAGTGATGATGGTAGAATAATTATAAAGGTCTTGACTAAAACAACATGCATGAGGAAGCACAATGGAGTTTTAATTTTCTGCAATGGAAAAGTCCTCGAACTAGTTACTTATATTAGAAATGCAGTAATGTAACTGAATACTTTTTTTAAAGACAGTAATTTTGTAATGTAATTAGTTACTTTAAAAAGTAACGTCCCCCAACACTGTCACTGAACACTAGAATCTCTGAGGAGTACAGAATTCTGACCTATAGCTCATGCCATGTAACTGAATGCATATGAAGATGAATCAACTAAATAACCCGTCGAATGTTGGTGTATTTGACAATAAGAGCATTCTTTCATGAGATTGACACATCACTATATGTGCTTATGTAATCGAATTTTTCAGTTTATGTAGCATTATTTTTTTTTCTGTATAAACCAAAATAAACTATTAAGTACTTGTTTTAGTCATGTCTGTATGTATTTTGTTTTATTTTGAAAAAGCATGCATGGTAAGATGCAGGGTTAGCGATATAGTAGCAAACCATAAACCCTAAACTAGTTTCAAATAGTTTACATTTAAGTGCCTTCATTGAGAAAAATAACTTGAAAAAAATAATAATAATCCACTACTGTACAACTGAGATTCTTTAGTGAAGTACAAAGGTTACCCCTCTCTGTTGACCTGTCTTAGGTTTTCCATTGAGCCAAATTTGCTATCAACCTCTCCCAAAGTTTCCTGATAAAAAAAAAAAAAAAAAAAACTGGCTCTGAAGTATTTGGGGTCACTACCAGTTCGGTTAATTTTTCAAGCATAGCTATCCAATATCGAGCTGTTTGTAAGGACACCAAAACAACTCTACATTTTGACAGAAGCAGTATGAGCAATAAGGATGTGTTACTGACATAATCACATTTCAATAGCCGGCCATTAATAAATCCCTTAGGAGTCGGCGGACCCTCCGGTGGGTCCAATTGCATTTTTTTTTCTGGCAACCATGAAAAGAATTTTTAAAATGCTCTGTCATTTTTTATCATACACATAAGTGTATTACAGTCTACTTTTATTGATAAACACTCACAATATCCACAAAACGTGGTGCTTTTGTAAAATAAAGAAAATAAAACGGGTGCACTTTCAGCTGTCTCAGTTGACACGAAACAAATAAATAAATTAACACGTGAGTAAAATGAACTGAAACTCTTGTGGGTGTGAATACTGTACACACAGACATGAGAAATATATCTAGAGAACGCTTAAAAGGTCTATTTTTAAATAAATAGAGTTACTTTCTCAACGAACATTCTCAGTTTATGTAATTCGTGTGAAACCAAGGAGAGGCACAGAATTTCTGTAGCACTTCATTATCTGATAATGAACTGAGGCAGGACACGCCCACACGCTATTCACAGCGAAAACAGTCCGGGTAATCTACAAACAAGGCCACGCCCTCCGGACACCGGCTTGAACACACAGAGTTTCTGCGCGTTTGGAAGATGGCACGCGCTACGCCGAGGAAGCTCTTCAGAACGTTCTGGACAGTGGGAGGAGTTTACCTTTTCCTCAGAAGAAGAATACGACTCTGACGCCGAACGGGAGCATTTTGAAGAGCAAATAGATCCAGCAGAGGATTTTCAAACAAGCTGTTATGACAATGGGTAAGTTATTAAGTCTTATATAATTCTTATTCTGATAATATAAAGCTAATATTATATTTTTCCTCACTTTGGCTAGCTTATGTGAAACTTTGTCTTTCAATGCCACTTACATAGTTTAGGTCAGCGTGGTAATCATGCTAACATGCTGCCTTATGTAGCTTAACACAAACATGTTAGTTCAGGTGGCTAAGCTAATTCCTTATGGAGTTTACAGATGTTTGTAAATGTTCTAATGTATTTCACCTCATTTTGGACAGCTTTAGATTATGGTTGCTAATATATATTTGGCTCAGTTTTGATTAGCTTATGACACTGCTATCGGTGTATAAATTAAACAATAATCTATAATTGTAAAGGTATGTATGGAAATTAATGCACTTTGGTTGCAAAAAATGACAAATCAACAAAATTCAATAACTTTTTTGCTATAGAAATTTCACATGTAAAACCAACAGTACTATAATCCACTCTATCATTGCTAATAACTACAACAATTCTCTTTGCAATATTCAGTTTAATGTTTTTTATTACTATTTTTTATATAAGAATTTTCAATAGCTTTTTTGTTACGTGGAATACACATGTAAAACTAATTGTATTATAATCCAGCCTATTTTTAGAGTGACCCTTCTATCCACACGTTTTACACAGAATTCCTTGCCACTTGCGTTTTATCCTGGCTTGAACCCGGCACTGTATTCCTGGGGTTTGGGCATTGGCTAGATATTGAAAACAGGCTTTCGGCATGGTAGGTAAGAAACCTACCACTGAGCCACCAATTCCCTGCATAACAAAGTACAACAATTAAAGATAAGTACAAATATATGTATACAGTACAGACCAAAAGTTTGGACACACCTTCTCATTCAAAAAGTTTGAATTTGTATTATGGCAAGAAAAAAAGCAGCTAAGTAAAGAAAAAAATGTGTGGCATCATTACTTTAAGAAATTAAGGTTAGTCAGTCTGAAAAATTGGGAAAACTTTGAAAGTGTCCCCAAGTGCAGTCACAAAAACCATCAAGCGCTACAAAGAAACTGGCTCACATGTGGACCGCCCCAGGAAAGGAAGACCGAGAGTCGCCTCTGCTGCGGAGGATAAGTTCATCCGAGTCACCAGCCTCAGAAATCGCAGGTTAACAGCAGCTCAGATCAGAGAGCAGGTCAATGCCACACAGAGTTCTAGCAGCAGACACGTCTCTAGAACAACTGTTAAGAGGAGACTGTGTGAATCAGACCTTCATGGTAGAATATCTGCTAGGAAACCACTGCTAAGGACAGGCAACAAGCAGAAGAGACGCGTTTGGGCTAAAGAACACAATAAAGAACACAATAAAGTAAACTCTTTGAATGAGAAGGTGTGTCCAAACTTTTGGTCTGTACTGTAGGTAGAATAGTCTCCAAATTTCTTAACAGGCAATGGGGTACAATAACACCATGGAGCATCAAAACATAGATTATTAGTATAATTACACCCAGGGACTGCTGGGTTTGGCCTCCCTGTCTGTTTTTAGTATGCTGATATCTGCAGGATGGCCATGGTGGTTATCGGTATGGTACAAAATGTGTTGTCTGCATTTGTTTCTGCTGCTGTGACATTATTAAGGGGCAGTGCTACCCAGCTCGAGGAGACTGTGTGAATCAGGCCTTCATGGTAGAAGATCTGTTAGGAAACCACTGCTAAGGACAGGCAACAAGCAGAAGAGACGCGTTTGGGCTAAAGAACACAAGAAAGAAAACTCGCTCAAAACTTTTGGTCTGTACTATATATATATATATATATATATATATATATATATATATATATATATATATATATATATATATATATATATATATTTTTTATGTTGTTGTTGAATTTACTAAGCATTAAATTATCTTCAATCACAGTCATTCAGGATGTGTCAAAGATGTTGATTCATCACTATCCTTCCAGGCTTTAATAATGTGTTATACAGTCCTTTTTGTATTTTCCGCAATATCCTTAATTGTTTTCTTATCTTAATGCAAGCCAATGATTTGACCATTCTCAGACAGGGTAATATCTTTGCCACACCGACAGGAAGCTCCTCACTTAGGCTCAAATAATGTGTTGGAGCTGAAACATATTCATCATTGCAGTATGCATCCACTGGAAGACTCTTTACTATTTATTTAGATAAGGTGATTAGTAGTGATTTTTTATAAAAAAAAAATTTTTTTGGCTGGGCAGTATGTATGGTAGAGTGTTGAATAAAGCCTGGCTTCCAATTTTTGCTTGTCCATTCTTCTTTACCATAACGATTGAGCCGCACTTTGAAGTAGTCACTAAGCGGATTGAATGAATCTTAAAGTTACACAGCGTTTTAAAAAATATCTTTCCATAACTTGACTAGTTTTGATAGCATTTTCAGATATCATTGAGGACATACTGCCCAGCTTGTGCAGGGGAAAAAGTGCCAAGATATTACAGAAATGTATGTTGGCTATGCAAATTTAATTTACTTAATTTAGGTACATTGTATCATAGACATCTTTATTGTTTTGATGATTATGTAAGTTAACCTTCAATGTACACTTAAAATTGTTTTTTTCCCCTTTGCAATTGTTGAAAGTCCTTTGTGCATACTTTGAAGCTCTTGTTAGTTTGCTGGAATTTGCATATTGTTGTTGTAGAATCCATGTCTTTGCACTGTAAAGATGGATCCAAGACAAAAACTTGCTCAGTCACTGCATTGAGGTACTGGAGATAGAATAGAAGACAGATAAAAATGTAAAACATTATACTACTGTTTATTTTATATATGGTAATCATAGTAACGATGCATCTTTTTTATATTTAAAATGTAATTTAAGTTTCTTAAAACTAACCACAAGTTTCCAGTGATTTCCTGTATTCACAAGCTTACTGCTCCATCATAATTGTCAAAATTAACCTGTAATAAATAAGATAATAAGCATGTAATAAATTAAAGTAAAAATTTATATTGTATGCATGCATATTCCAGTAGCTAAACCCCAGAGAAGGTTTAGAAAGAAAAATGAAAGTGTGATGGAAATGTGAATGACAAAGAGCACAATGACAATATTTATTATCAGTGAAGCATTTACATTAACACCAAAATTTATCAGGCTGAACAAGGACAAAAGAACAAGCTCATATGCCAAGAAGTCAAAATTTCACAGACATTCTGCACAAATAACAAATCATACAGGTGGTTTCTAAAGTATTGTCAGCACATCTTCTCAGACTTCAGGAGATGCTTCATCAGGAATCCAAAAGAGAAAGATACCCTTGACAGAATGATGCAGAGAACACATGAGCAAAACACAATTTGCCAAGCATAACACACTATTAACTTATCCTAGCCAGCCCTTGTCTTGCAATCTGCTCCGGTGAACCATATAAAATTATGCCAGTGGTGTAATGGTTTATATGCAACAGCCTTTTGGCATTGTCATTTTGGTCAAGTATTGCTTGTATATAAATCTCCACAGTCTGAAATAATAGTAATAATAATAATTTTATTTTAAGTAGTGTAATGGTTTTATTGTTTTTTATATAGTTAATTAGATTTACCACATTACCACACTAACAAGCCAGTTGTGGGGCTTCAGAGTGAGAAATTCAGTGTGATGCAACTGGAAAGTCATTTTCTTGTCCGATGACTTGAGAATTGCGACAACAAGCTCATTATCCTTCATTTTCCACAAATTGTAAACCTATTAAAACATAACCTACAACATCATTGTATTAGCATATTTTACACTTGTTCAGAAT
>JAAGKR010006229.1:37450-41125 GCA_011419295.1 Clarias macrocephalus | reverse complement strand
ACACACACACACACACACACACACACACACACACACACACACACACACACACACACGAGTGCGTAATAGGTCAGTTAGCGTCTCCAAGTCACTCGCCATGACGACTTTGCATTTGTTTTGAGTTTCTGCATCGTTATGAGACTACCGTAAATACTGTAGGAGCAGGGCTACCGTAAATACACACACACTCGGTTATACACACACACGTACCGTTACACATCTTGTAGTTACCGTATAGAACATGGTGTGTGTGTGTGTGTGAGAGAGAGATTAAGGAACATTTGCCCTTGGTGCTTTTCACCCATCACATGACATGTCATCTGATCAAACGACAAGGGGAGGGTGTGTGTGTATGTGTATGTGTGTGTGTGTGTGTGTGTGTGTGTGTGTGTGTGTGTGTGTGTGTGTGTGTGTGTGTGTGTGATGAGGTCCGGAGATTCTCACTTTAACGATCTAATTCAACTCAGAATGTTCGTTATGAAGAAATGTCACACGCCCATATATGGACATGAGCGCAGTCTAGTGGGCGTGGCATAAAGACAGGTGATTGGACTGTGGGTGTGTCTATGAAGTCATTTGTTTCCATATATGGATTTAGAAACCCAGGTTCCCATTCTGGCTTATTGAGAGTCAGGGAAAAATGTGAAAGTGGGTGTTCCTCAAATGCAGAGTGGGCGTGTCTTTGAGTCCATATATGGTTGTGAGAGCTTTTATAATTGGGGCCGAGCGCGCTCAGAGATGGCCGTGTACTTCCCTTGAGCCTGCGTTAAGGAGCGATACTGTGTCGGGTTCGGTGCCATGCTACAGTAATTCAGTCTGAGTGTGTGTGGTCCTGCCAAGTTCAATCACACACACACACACACACACACACACACACACACACACACACACACACACACACACTAAGTGGAATGTTGTTGTGGATGCCAGAGAGCTTGTCCTGGTAATGAACTACTATTCGAGCCATGGTGCTGCATACAAACACACACACACGAATAACATGAATAAAACATGATCGCGTGTGTGTGTGTGTGTGTGTGTGTGTGTGTGTGTAGCTCGCGGCTGCTGTTGTTCAGTGTAATAGACCAGAACCAGGAAACGCTCAGTAGGGCGTTCGAGTCAAACCGGGACTCGTCATGACCGCTCTGCTGAACGAAGGTGACGTTTACAGAAGACTTCACACACACACACACACACACACACACACACACACACACACACACACCCAGTGCGGTGATGAAGATGAAGTCTTGTATCTGATGTGTCAGAAGGTTTTTGTTTCCATAGTAACAGCTCACACAGTGACCTGTTGTTCCCTCAGCGCTGTTTCGTCATAGTCTTGGTTCCCCTCTTCTAAAACTTGTGCCAATTAAGCTGAGTCGGTGTTAGCATTAGCAGTTAGCCTCGCTGAGAAAAGTCTGTGTGTGTGTCTGGGTGAAATCCAGCGATACGTCTGAGTGATGTAAAGTGTGAGGATCAGCAGTGAAGTTGTCCTGACACGTTCTCACACACACACACACACACACACACACACACACACACACACACACACACACGGAAAGCTGGGTCAAGCACACACACCACTGAGCGTTTAGGATGAACGAAAGGACAGCAGAAATCACACACTCCGTGAACAACCAGAAGCGTTACCATAGCAACGGTGATTATTTCTCTACCAGCTTGTCCCTGAGTGTGTTTTATTCCTCTTACGCCACAGCAGTGTGTTTCCTCTCACAGCTTCATGTGTAACAAAGATTCATTTATATTCATTTAGGGTTAATAATTTAATATTTAATGACATTTAATGATCCATAATATGCAGGGACGAATTCCTCTTTCTTTCTATTTGTTTTCTTTTTAGTGTCTCTCTCTCTCCTGTTAGGACTTGCCCATATTATCCAAAAACAAACTTTCCTTCACCAACTGTGTGTGTGTGTGTGTGTGTGTGTGTGTGTGTGTGTGTGTGTGTGTGTGTGTGTGTGTGTGTGTCACACTTTTGCTCCATTTAAGGTAAATTAGCTCTTAATGAGAGCCGAGCAGAACACAAATGCTGTGTTTGTCTTTCTCTGGCAGCCCACACACACGCGTACAGCAAGCCTGAACATGTGCGTGTGTTTGTGTTTGGTGGTGGTGAGGCGCGCGTGTGTGTGTGTGTGTGTGTGTTGAGAGACAGAATTATAAATAAAGTCATACAGAAGCATTTTCAAGGATGCACTCAGCCATCACTTTGTCCTGTACAACCTCCTGATGTCAGAGGACAAACAATAACAGTGTAAACACACACACATGCGCACACGCACGCACACGCGCACACACACACACACACACACTCTGAAATGTTACAGGGCACAACATGTATGCATAACTAATAAACAGTGGAGGTGGATCAGATCAAATTGAAGTGTGTGTGAGCGCATGTGCTGGGTCATATCATGTATCAGTTGAGTTGTTATGGCTGTCTGTCTGTCTGTTTTTGTTTGGCTGTCTGTTCATCTACCTGTGTGTCTCAGTTCATCCGTCTGTCTCTGTCTGTCTCAGTTCATTCGTCTGTCTGTCTCTCAGTTCATTCGTCTGTCTGGCTCGATCCATCTGTCTCTGTTCATTCATCTGTCTGTCTCTGTCTGTCTGTCTGTGTATCTCAGTTCATCCGTCTGTCTCTCTCTGTCTGTCTCTGTTTATTCGTCTGCCTGTCTCAGTTCCTCTGTCTGTCTGTCTCTGTTCATCTGACTGTCTGTCTGTAATATTGTGTGTTCAGTGGTGTATGTGTGTGTGTGTGAGGTGGGGGGAAAATGGGAAAACTGTGACCAAATTTGTAAAGAAACACAAAAACCCTATGGGAAGCCAACAGGGTCAGAGTCAGAGAGCGGAAATGACATGAATCAATGACCACAGTTCCCCGTTGCCCTGCTCTCGTTTCCTAGGTTACCTGTTGCACGTGTTGCGTAACTACACAGACGAGGTGTGTGATGGTGATCTTCTGACTGTGCGCTGCCCTCCCAGAACCAGCATCGCCGTCCAATCCGCTTTCTACGGCAGGAAAAGCTCCGCCCACTCTCTGCTCTGCCCACCTCCGTACAGCATCAGCGGGCCACGCCCACTGAGTGGGGTCACTTCCTGTCATGTGGCAACAGCGCTGCAGGTAACTCGAGTACAGTATGTGTTTGTTTGTCAGATCGTTTTGTTTCCGTGGTAACGGGTCATACTTTTACACTGGAAATTCACTGACGTTTCTGGATTTGAATGTTTTAGAAAAAAATCTACAGGAGCAATGGAAATAAGCATCATGTCTTCTACTGGACACTTTATTTATTTATTTATTTATTTATTTATTTATTTATTTATTTATGTGTGTCCGTTTCTTAATTTTAATTTGTCTGGCTGTTTTTTTTTTTTTTCTTTCCAAATTTCTCTGACATTCCTTATTGTCTCTCTCTCTCTCTCTCTCTCTCTGTAGAAGATGACAGACGAGTGTGAGGACAGGAGGAGTTGTGAGCTGCTGGTGAACAGTCGATTGTTTGGAACAGATCCGTGTCCATCCATCAGCAAATCTCTCACTCTGCAGTACAAATGCAGACCTAGTGAGTCTCTCTCTCTTTGTCTCTCCGTATCTTTCACTTACACACAATCCTCCATCAATTAATACACAAATCTGCAGCAATGTATCTGTATTGTTTT
>JAAGKR010006229.1:29950-34950 GCA_011419295.1 Clarias macrocephalus | reverse complement strand
GTTTATTAGAGATGAAGTTTAGTCTAGTGTTAAAATCTTGCTGTATGGTTTTATTAATGATTTAGAGACTTTTAGTTGATGTAAAGCATTTTTCTGTGAGTGCACAAACTTTTGCTCTCGTCCATGTCAAACATACCCCCCCTCTCATGTTTTTTGCATAGTGTAGTAGTAGCTAGCGAGTTATTCTCGTGGCCTAAATATTCTACATTGTGAAATGTAGTTAAAATCGGTGCTGTTAGCGGCACCATCACACCTCCTGATAAACCTGATGATATGGGACACGCAGGTCGGAGCGGACTTGTCCTGTGACATCGTGCGTGGGGGTCGGCCGCTTCTTCCGTCTCGTGTTCGATGTGTGTATGTCCACGTCGTGTGTAAGAACACGATAAGCACTTAGCGATGATGGATGAGCCTCTCATCAGTCTCGCTGTCACGCTGAGGTTCCACGTCCTCAGGGAGATCAAATGTTACAGACACAAAGAGCACGTCTGTCGGGGACAACTGAGCACGCGGAGAGGAACCGCCCACGCGCACACACGCGCACACGCGCATGACGGCACTTTCCTTTTACCACAGATTTCATTTTCTTTTCTTAAAATTTAACGCTAAAGTTTCTTAGGAATGTGCAGGTTGAAATTAGCTAATTTTTCTAGGTGTGCAAAAGTTGCTAATAGTGCAAAATATTTACAACTAGAGTTTTCGATATTTGTACAGCTAAGGTTTTATATACATTTTGTATATCTTTTATAGCTATATTTTCCATCTAGCAAGCTAGCTAAGCTACACGTCACTAATGTTTGCGTACAAGTTGAATTTTTAATTTTTGTACCTTGTTTTTAAACTGTGTTTAAACAGTGATGCTAGGTGTTATTTAGATATTAGCCAGGAATTTAAAGCTAACTTGTTAGCGATCCTAACGGCCAGCCTTAGCTATGCACCCAAAGGAAGAAGTCATTATGGGTAACTTGTCCGGCTGATGTTTTCATGTCTGATCCTGCAGCATTAAGCAAATACATACATCACACACTCCGGAAAAACTGAGCCGCACAGGCGTTCTTTTGTTTTTACAGACTGCCGAGCGGAAGGGGCCCTGCAGGTGATGACATCACGTTGCCACGGGAAACGCACGTGTGTGGTTCGGGCCTCGGTGCAGGAGTTTGGAGACCCCTGTTACGCCGGGACTCGCAAATACCTCAGTGTGATGTACACCTGTGGTGAGCGCGCACACACACACACACACACACACGCGCGCACACAAAATCAGTGTGTAAGACAAACCAGAACTACTAGAAATTGTATTTAGTCGCCTTACAATAATTCTAAAGGGTGAAAAAGTGTAACCGCTTCAGATGTTCACATTTTGACAAGTTTGAACTCGAAAACGTAACTCAGTCTTAATGTAACATCAAAAACACACACACACACAAGGTGGCAGCCTTAAACCTTCTGTGTAAACAACAACAAACCGAAAGGAAGTAAAGAGAACGAATCCTCTAATTGTGATTCTTTCATGTCACAGAAAGCCCCGCCTCTTTCACCCTGTGTTTTGTATATATCAAGAATTTATCTTTGGAATAAAAATAGTTAGTTTTAGCCAGAGTTCAACAAGGTAAAGTCCGCCAAACTGCTCACTGCACCTTTAAATCAAATTGTTTACTGTGACTTTAAGTAATTTTTTACAGCAATTTAAATAAAAAAATGTTACCATACATTTAAATAAAAATTCTTTACTATGCACTTAAATCCAATTGTTTACTACACCTTCAAATCAAAATTGTTTACTATGCATTCAAATAAAATTGTTTACTTTGCTTTTAAATCAAAATTTCTTACTACACATTTAATTCAAATTGTTTAACGCACTTTTAAATCAAAATTGTTTACTACGGATTTAATCAAATTGTTTACCACACCTTTAAATCAAATTGTTTACTGCGACTTTAAGTATTTTTTTTACTGCAATTTAAATAAAAAATGTTTACTTCACCTTTAAATCAAAATTGTTTACTACGCACTTAAATCCAATTGTTTACCGCACCTTTAAATCTAAATTACCTTTAAATCTAAATTACCTTTAAATCTAAATTACTTACTGCAACTTTAATGGAAAAATTTTACCAAACCTTTAAATTAAAATCGTTTACTATGCATTTAAATCAAATTGAGGCAGCACAGCGGCATAGTGATTAGCACTGTCGCCTCGCACCTCCAGGTTCCGTGGTCAATTCCCGCCTTGGGGTGTGTGTGGAGTTTGCATGTTCTCCCCGTGCTTGGTGTGTTTCCTCCGGGTTCTCCGGTTTCCTCCCACAGTTCAAAGACATGCAGATTAGGCTGACTGGCATTCACAAAATTGCCGGTAGAATCTGAATGAGTGTGTGTCTGTGTGTGTCTGTGTGTGTGTGTCCTGTGATGTATTGGCACCCTGTCCATAGTGTTCCCTGCTCATACAGAAATCGTGTACTGCACCTTTAAATCTAATTGCTTACCATGCCTTTAATTGATATTTTTTTCATTACACGTTTGAATCCAGAATATAATCAAAATAAACTATCTTTTTTTAAATTAATATTCTCTGTTATTGCTTTTTTTTATTCACAGTTCTGTATCGCAATCTGCAGGGATTATAAAATTGTACTAAATATAGCGTCACTGAAGACAAATCACACGTTATTCACAGAAACTGTAATCATGTGATTTTCCGCACACAGACGGGTCGCTGAATAAACAGTCAGCATGTTGATGTTTTGGCCAGCAGAGGGCGATAAACACTCACTGATGACCTGTAGGACGCGCTCCTGCGCTTATCTGCATAATTCACTTAGTTTTAACTTTAATAGGTTGTTGTATTTTCTGGTTCTATATTGGACACAGCGTAGTCTCTCTCTCTCTCTCACACACACACACACACACACACACACACACACACACACACACACACACACACTGAGAGTAAGGTGTTGGGAATGAAAGATCTATAAACTTTCTTGTTAAACCTGCCCCTGAGTAATGATCGTGTGGATCACGTGTCTGATGATGATGATGATGATGATGATGATGATGATGATTCCCGGGGTCGCAGTGAGTGAGACGCAGGGCGTGGTGTCTCAGTGTCTTAAGGAGGCGTGGCTTTTCTTAAAATATGTTTCATGAAGTGTTTCATCATGTTTGCTGTTGTGTGTGTGTGTGTGTGTGTGTGTGTGTGTGTGGGCGGAAGAATAATGAACAATGTCGTACATTGACAATGTTCCGTTATCTTGATAAGACGCATTTTGTTTTCATTCCTTGATAAGAAACATCTGTGTGTGTGTGTGTGTGTGTGTGTGTGTGTGTGTGTGTGTGTGCGCGCATGTGTGTGTTTTGAGAAACACACCTTGTGGATTTTTCACAGCAGCCCCTCTGTAGTAATTCATCCTCCTACTGTTAAGTAATTGATGAAAAACATAAAACATGCTGATACAGCTGTGTGTGTGTGTGTGTGTGTGTGTGTGTGTGTGTGTGTGTGTGTGTGTGTGGACCTGAGTGAACTCACCTCCTGATCCAGCTCCGTCAGCCTCCCACACTGGGTCTGTGTAGATAAACGTCACTCACATCCTCTCAGGTCATTTGTTATTATAGCGATTGAGTGAATTGACACACACACACACACACACACACACACACACACACACACACACACACACACACACACACACAGAGCTCAGACATCAAAAATGAGATTTATCTGTCTGTGTTAGTGTGTTTTTATAATCTTATCACACACACTGAAACTGTTTCCTTTTTTAATCAACTTTCTATGTGTGTGTGTGTGTTTGTGTGGGTGTGTGTGCGCGCACATATATGTACAAGGGAGACAAAGAAGCTTTATTTTATTGTGTGCTTGTCTGTGTGTCTACAGGTGTGCACCTGTGTGTGTGTGTGTGTGTGTGTGTGTGTGTGTGTGTGTAGAGGTCATGCTTCAGATCCACTGAATGTTCTGTCAGTTTCTAAGGTGACAGACGTTCACTCAGGCTTGACCAAGACTTCCAGTCTTATCTCCATTTTTGTGTGTGTGTGTGTGTGTGTGTGTGTGTGTGTGTGTGTGTGTGTGTGTGTGTGTGTGTGTGTATACACTTTTTCTGAGGAAATAGTTTAATTGGGCAGTTTGAGATAATCTGACAAAGTGATAGTGTGTGTGTGTGTGTGTGTGTTATATATACACACCTATTTTGTGCCGTGTATGTAACAGTGCAGAATCCTCTGTGTATTGTGTCACTCTAGAGCTATATAAGTGAATAGTAGAAGAAACCACCATTCTGTGTGTGTGTGTGTGTGTGTGTGAGGGGGAAATGTCTGGCTCCCTCCTGCCTGTTTCGAGTGTAATTCAAACCGCATGGCTATGCTAGAGAAAAAGAGGGAAAGCCGGAGTCATGTGACCGACTGCCCAACACACCACCTCTGGTCAGAGACTGAGAGAGACGGAGAGAGACGGAGACGTACAGACAGGGTAGGTTTGTTGGGCCCGCATGCCATTGTCCTTAAAAGGCAGTGGATCTGATTGGGACTGGAAGTCCCCACTTTTTCTACTCAACACACACTGATGTACAGTATATAATATGGGGTTTGCATCGGGCGTGTAAACCTGCGCCAAGCCTGTGTGTGGATCAGACGGTCCGGGTGGCGACCCCTCGACAGGAGCAGCCGGGAGACTCGCACTCGTCTACCTTCATGAGCGCTTTAAGAAGCTGAACAGAGAAAGTGTTAGAGGCACTAGAGGAACAGTCACCCTGTTCACAGATCAACATGAGCCCAGTGATGCAGTGTGTGTGAGTGAGCCAATAGAGATGACTGGATCCGGTGTGTGTGTGTGTGTGTGTGTGTGTGTGTGTGAAATGATGCGATCCTGTGTTTGTGTGTAAATGAGTGATAAAATTATTAACACAGACCTGTTTTGTCCCCACCAGTCTCTCTCTCTCTCTCTCTCACACACACACACACACACACACACACACACACACACACAC
>JAAGKR010006229.1:15880-29930 GCA_011419295.1 Clarias macrocephalus | reverse complement strand
GAACAGTCACCCTGTTCACAGATCAACATGAGCCCAGTGATGCAGTGTGTGTGAGTGAGCCAATAGAGATGACTGGATCCGGTGTGTGTGTGTGTGTGTGTGTGTGTGTGTGTGTGTGTGTGTGTGTGTGTGTGTGTGTGTGTGTGTGTGTGTGAAATGATGCGATCCTGTGTTTGTGTGTAAATGAGTGATAAAATTATTAACACAGACCTGTTTTGTCCCCACCAGTCTCTCTCTCTCTCTCTCTCACACACACACACACACACACACACACACACACACACACACCCTCATCAATGAACGATCTTCTCTCATCTGCTTCACAATAATGTCACTGGAGGTCAGAGGTCACGCATGTGGTTGCTGTGGAGACGGTGTGGGTGGGCCTCCCCGTTCAGGAAAGATCTGTCTGTCTGTCTGTCTGTTTGTCTGTCTGTCTTACCTTTTACACACTCTCACATTCACTCACTGCTGCTCTGACCTGGTTTCCTTTCTTTCTTGATTTCCCTTCCTGTCCTTTATTCTCTCTCTCTCTATTAACTTTCATTTGTTTTCCTCCAGTCTTTTCTTTTCCTGTAACCGTTTCATTGTTCCTCCTGTAAAGTTGCTGCTCTCCCTCTTTTTCTTTCTTTTTTCCTGTGTCTCTCTCGTGTCTTTCAGAAGTTCACTGGGGGGGGGGAGGGAGGAGGGGGGGGGGATAAACATGAGCTCTGACTGAGGGATGGACAGAACGTCAGACCAAACTGCATTATCAGCTGAATGAAACTGTCGCATCACTTCCTGTTTCTCTCTTTTCTTCTCTTACAATACTCTATACACACACACACACACACACACACACACACACACACACACACACACAGGCATGCTTTAAGCCCACACCCCCTTTCTCCCGCCCTGCTCTACCTCTCTTTTTGGCTGCTGTGTGTGTGTGTGTGTGTGTGTGTGTGTGTGTGTGTGTGTGTGTGTGTGTGTGTGTGTGTGTGTGTGTGTGCACTGTGTACCAAAGTGGCCAGTCCTGCTCTCTCTCTCTCTCTCTCTCTCTCTCTCTCTCATTCCCTTCAAAGCCAGAGAACAGCCGGGAAAAGAAAGATCCAGTGACGAGAAGAAGGGAGGAACGAGTGAAATAACGAGTGGAGAAAAACTGAAGTGGGAGTGGTGGAGAGGTTTAGGAGTAATGGGAAAAGAAGAAGACGGAAAGAGGGAGAGCAGCGTGGGTTTTAAATGAAAAGAAGTGTGTGTGTGTGAGAGAGTCGGAGGAGTATCTGTGCTGCTGCGTGGAGAGTTTTTACCTTCTTAAAGAGACATCACTCTGTTTTCTGAAGCCGTTCGTCGTTCTCATAGGAGAGTTGGAAAAGTGTGTGTGTATACACACACACACACACACACACACACACACACACACACACACACACACAAGTGGAGTGAAGTTTTGATGAGTGGAGGAAAAGCGATGGAGAAGAAGAAGAGAACGAGAGCAAGAAAAGAGTGCTGCGACGTGAGTGTGTAAGTGCAGCTTTAGGTTTACGTGTGTGTGTGTGTGTGTGTGTGTGTGTGTGTGTGTGTGTGTGTGTGTGTGTGTGTGAGCAATGGGAACAAATGAACAGACAATTCATTCATACAAATACATTTGTTTCTAGTGCTAAGTCAGTGGGAGGGGCCTACTCTGTCCTGTCAGTCACCAGGACTGTAACCAATCAGTGAGCTGGTGTATGTGTAAGAGGACGGATAGCTGTCACATTCTAAAAGAGTTTATCAAAAGAGTTTATTAAAAGAGTTTATTAAAAGAGCTGGCTGCTGGGAACTAAATGAGGAAATGGATAGGGGGAAAAAGTCACTATATATATTTATTGTATTTTTTTTCTTATTATTTTTCATAAGCATTAAAGGGGCTGTATGTAATAGTGACCTCCCACCTGGAACCCTGGGACCTGTAGCAAGTCTTTATACATTAACACTAATTTCTCCTATATGTGTTAATAGGTTTCATATCTAATGAATTGACTTTTAAATGAATATGGGTGAAGCAGTTTTTGCTATCAGACTAGAAAAAAACTCGAAATACGGTAATAATTACATAAAATAAATTTAAAAATATATATTAATGTGACTTTTCACATAATTATATTTTTTCCCTGACTGCTCTTTTGCAATGTTATAGTTTATGGTTGTTTAACATCTTAAAAAAATATTAAAGATTACAGACTGCACCTTTAATGTTTTTATATTATTTGGCAACATTAATATATTGATCTTTATTGAAATTTAAGATCTTTGTAGCACGACCAAAACCCAAACATGTATGCTTTATGTACTTTATATTGTATTAAATAAATGTATAAATAAATACAAAAATTTTTAATGTGTAAAAATGAGAAAAAAATAATTAAATCAGCCATAAGGAAGCTGAAGTTATTTAGTTCGAGGTCCAGGTTTATAAATCACACTCATTAATAGTGATGGAGAATACATCTTTTAAAATAAAATTTAAATTGATGTACATGTTTGCATTTGAGATTCTAAAAAAACCTTGCAGTTCCTCTATAATCCTGCAGGTGGTGCACTCTGAACGCATTGGCGGGCGGCATTGTGTCCTGTGTGAGAGGAGCGAATTATTTGAATTATAAAAAGTTTGTTTACAATTGTAACAAAGTAGGGGAAATAATCTTACATTTAGAACCTGGACAAGTTATTAAATCGTGACGCTTAAAGAATCGCGATACAGTTGTGCACAGAAGTATCGTGATAATATCGTATCAGGTCGCCGCTGCTGATTCCCGTCCCTACTCATTAGTAGACTCATGACATGCACATAAAATAGAGGATGAGGTGTTGAATATCTGTATTTTGTCCATGCGAGTGTGTGAGTGGGTGGGTTAGTGAATGTTCTGACAAATATGTTGGTCAGTTGGTGTGTATCTGACGCGACATGTCAGTGTGTCTGGTTTTGTCTTTATAACTGTAACTCTGAGTCAGTGGGCAGAAAAAATGCTCGATGTTGTATCGTTTAGCATTTAGCCACGTAATCTGTACATCATACACACACATACACACACACTCAGTCAGACCTGAGTCACGCTGAATCTGTGTGTGGGTGTGTGTGTGTGTGTGTGTTTCTACGGTCACATTATCCATAGTACCCCGTCACTGAAGAGACAGGAAGAGCCGCTCTTGGCCGGCTGCTAGCCTGTAGCGGTTAGCGCTGACATGCTCAAACCACAACAGACTCAGGTGGTAATGATGAACGTGGGTGTGTGGTAAAAATGAGTCATATTGGTCTGTAGTTTATTTGTGTACACACACTCATAGACAGAGTGTTGAAGAATGGCAAAGATTGTAAAGTTAAATTTTTTTATGTTCCTGCGACCATATCTCACTATCCTGGCACACCAGAGTAACTCTTACTAGGGCATACAGCACTAACTAGCGTACAAGTCTTTAACACATATAAAAACATGGCAAAATATATATTTTTGCATGTTAGCTATTTAGATAATTCTCCTCAGTGTAGCACTAGCTAGCTAGCTTCATTTAATATCTTATTTTAGTCAGAAAGGAACCTGCACTGTAAACTGATATAGTAGCTAACAACAAAGCTAGCAAGACAGTGCTTTATAGCTCGATTTACATAATATTCTTTAATTGAATAGACTATTTTAAGGTATTCAAGCTAGCAAGATAATTCTCCTCAGTGTAGCATGAGCCCCTCTAGCTTCATTTTTAACATTCTATCTGACACTTTGGATGCATTTTAGATATTTAGCTAGCTATTTTACCTCAGTGTACCACTAGCCAGTAGCCTTTTTTTAATGTTAACTTTAATTAGACTTTGTTTGAAACAAATTTAATGTAGCTAGAGATTTGTCGTTGCTATGGTTCACCACAGAGAAGCGACCCGGCTAGCTAGAGATTATTTGTTGTTGTTCACACTATCACTAGCCAGATTAGTTTCACGGAAGTAGCCTGTAACTAGCAATCCGTCGTTATTGCTTTGCTAACATGCTGCAGTTACAGCACGCGCTGCAGCTTTTGCTAACTCGCTTTCTCTCCGTCTCTGCTTCTCATTACTCTAAATGAGAGCTGGCTCTCGCACTTAACCAAACTTCCTCTCCTTTTTTTTTTTTTTTTTGGTCAATTTTGTTTCTCCTCCAGTATCCTTGCTGTATTTATTTTCTCTTCTTAAAGTTAAAGAATTTAGGCTTTAACTTTAAATTCTTGAAGTTTAAATTCATTCAATTGAGAAATAAAAAATATATATATATAAATAAATACACAAACACACACACACACACACACACACACACACACACACTATGTCACTAAATTAGAATTCCCCTGAGGGTGCCAATACTTCCTGCAATGAATTAAACCGTTTGTTTGTTTTATGTTGTTGCAGTTTTTGTGTGTGTGTGTGTGTGTGTGTGTGTGTGTGTGTGTGTGTGTGTGTGTGTGTGTGTGTGTGTGTGTGTGAAGCTTTTACGTTTGTGCTGTGGTACTGAGACATGCTTAAACTGTAATATAACATGAAACCCAAGGTGTGTGAAAAACGTTTCCCCTAGGCAGTGTAAGTCCAAGTAACACGCACATATGTGGGCACACACACACACACACACACACACACACACACACACACACACACACACACAGGCAGTCACTGTAACACACTTTGATTTAGTGCCGCTTCTCGTCTGGAGTGTAAATTCCTGCGGTGGTTTCAGTTTGACGTTATAAAGTACCCGAGCCTGCAGCAGGGCTTCTTGTTCCCTTCTTTTCACCCCCCCTCCCCTTTTTCTTTTCTTTCTTTTTTTCTCTCTTCCTCTTTTCTTTTCCTCCATGCATGGAAATCCATTGCTTTCACTAGCTGAGCTTACAATAGCCATGTGTGTGTGAGCTTGCTTTGTTAAATGTTTTACTCTGTGGCTTGATCCATTATGATGATGATGATTAGAAAGGAGCGTTATTGTGATCCGTGGCGTGGATCTCTCTCGCGCAGCTCCAGATCAGTTCAGGCTGCGGTCGCGCGAGAGGAGTCGGATGTTTTCCCCAAAACCTTTTTGATGTTTCAGGACAGCAGCTATTCACAGGCTGTCAGTCAAGCACGGGGCGGGAACGTGAACAGGAAATGTTAATAAAAGAAAGCGTGTGTGTGTATGTGTGTGTTGGAACGGCATGGCGGCACGTTCGGACATGAGGAGACTCCTTGCACGGGCGTTACGGCTGTGGAGTTAAACGTTTCCTCGTCCCTCAGACTTTTCTTACGCGAGTCTTAAAAATCCCAGCACAGGTTTTGCAGGTTTTTCTTTTCACAGTTGAAAGAAGAAAATAACTTTTTATCACAGTATGACATCAAGAACGTTTTTTTCCCCCACTTACTTTATATAACTTTTTTTTAATAACCATTCGCTCAGCTCGCAGCAGGTGATCGATGTCACTGAGGACGGTCTTAGTGACTGACTAAGAGATGATCCTCTAACGAGGAACACCAAAAGGCAGTTTCGTTCACATTTACATCACTTATCCAGAGCAACTTAGATTTTTATCTCTTTATACCTCTGAGCAGTTGAGGGTTATGGGTCTTGCTCAACTTAGTGGTGATGGGTTTGAACCTGGGACCTTGTGATTAGAGGTCCAATGCCTTAACAACTGAGCTACACCAGATCATCTGGTTAGTAGCGGTGAACATGTGCATTGCAAATAATAAATACAACACATTTTGTTTTACACCATTTGAGTTTCTTAAGGTTGTCTGAACCACCTGTAAGCTTGATGAGCGAGGAAACAATAAGGGTAACTTATAATATAATGATATAACTTTCCCATGGTTACCGTTGGTGCTAAGGTTATCTCAGTTTAGTTACTCAACCACATTATCTAGTCTGAGTAGTTTTAGAACGAAACAGCAGAAAGTCAATAAGAAAGTCTGGAGTAGTTTCCTCTTTCGATGGGGCGCCATTACTTTTAAACCCCGGGTCCTGGCCTGGTGCTCGGTTCTGGAGCTGCATCGGGTTCTCATTGTGGGGTTGAGTAAAGGTAAATTTTAATATGCAAATAAATTTGCATCAAAACAGTTTTATACACACACACACACACACACACACACACATTGTTGTTTATGATACAATTATTTTTGAGTTGATTCTAAGAATAAATGTATATCAAATAAATCCAAACAAAAATTGTATTTAAGAAAATCATTTAATAAAAAAAAGGTTTGTTAAAAAAAAAAAAACTAATTGTTAATTGAAAATGTTTTTTTTATAGTTGATTATTATTATAGTTAATATTATATTTTATTATAATATGCTATTATATATTTATTATAATATACTATATCATATATTTATTAATAAATGCTCAAAAAATATCAAAAAATATAATATCATATACCATATCAAGTATATTTTAATTGTATAAAAAAACGACACTGTATCATCTATATAATAAAAATGAATTTTTAAAAATCTAAATATTTTTTTAAACAAGGGTGCCAATAACTCTGGACCTGACTGTATTTAATTAATACAGGCATCTTACAGCGCCTTCAAAAACGCATGCAGACCCCTCTCCCACCCTGACGATAAAGCTCCAGACTGTGATTTGTAAAAGTATTGGCCCTCTCTCCTCTCAGGAGCGTCTTCCAGCTGTGGTGTTACTTTATCTGTGCAGAGACGCTTAGCTGGTGTGAAATCTCTGCCCTGTGTGTGTGTGTATGTCAGGTGGAATTAGGGAAAAGAGTGAAAACGTGTGCATGTGGGACTGAGAGAGAGAAAAAGCAGATGAGGCTTTGGGGTTGTAACATGTCGAGGTTTTTATTGGCTCTATAAGCTAATTTGTCAGGATAGAAGGAGGATTTGCTGGAGGGGTGTTCAACGTACCACATACACGCGCGCGCGCGCACACACACACGCACACACACAGAGGCATCGTCCTCATAAACAGAACCACATTTACAGCGTGAACACTAGACAATTCATCTCGCGCATGAACTCCACATCTAATGCAGCACATTAAACCGCGGAGAGCAATCAGACGTAAATCTTATTAAAGACGAGAACACGGCAGGAGACGGAGAGAGAGAAGGGAAGACAGACTGCGGGTCGAGAGGGAGGCGGACCGGGGGCTGTTTTTGGTTTTTACTGTAGACACATGTTTTGTGTTTGGTGTTTCACTCGTGATTTTTTTTCCCCCTTCCTGAAATTAGCCGTCGCCTCCTAATTACGCGTACGTGTTTACAGCCTCTGTTTTGTTTTCAATAAGCCGTTTAATTCCCTCCGAGGGTTTCTGGGGACGCAGAAAGTTTTGGTGTGGTTTGGGAACAGTGGCGCTGTGTAGCACGGCGAAGAGACTTATAAGGCCTGAGAGGCAGCCACGGCTAAATTAGGTCAGAAGCGAAAACCTAAGGGGCTAATAAATCGAGTGGCTCCTGTCAGGACGTGTAGCGTCTCATCTTCGGTACAACAGCAAGAAGCTGGAGTTCAGGTTAGGAGCTGCTCCTGCTTAAACAGAGGGTGCCAACAGTTTTGCACACCCATGCTAAATAATAATTAGTTCTGATGCAAAGGAAATGCGATTAAAAGAGTCTGCCTTAAGGGCTTCGTTTAATTCAGTATGATCGGGTTGCCAGGTCTCGAAGCAGAAGTCCACCCTAAAGAGGTTGTGTGTTAATATTCCCATAAAGGTCTATGAAATTTAACGATCAGAAGGGAGTGATGCGGCGGAGCTTTAATTCTAGTTCAACAAATCTCATAAACCGATATAGCTAATGCATTCTAGGAGTCCAGAGTTTGCACTAACGTCTCTATGACGACTCAGACGTGAGATTTCTCGTTATATAGCGTTAATGTTGATTGATGGCTGATTTTAGGCGCGAAAACAGATCAAAACCATTATCTCTAACTGGAGCAAGAAAATCAATGGTCCTTTAATGGTTCGGTCGAGCCGGACTCGAGACCTTTAAGATGATCTCATGATTTTTTTTTTTCTTGATCCTGTTCAGTGGCCATAAAAGGCTGACTCCTTCCCTGGCTTCTGTGTTTTGGTGCAGTGTTCCTGGTGGTGAGCCGGGGGTCACTCGGGGTCAGGACGCTCACATACACACAGCTTATTCAGGAGCAGGAAGTGCTAGGATTTCCACGGAGACTGCCAGACGTCTGTTTGCTGCGTCATCCCTGATCCTTCAGCAGGAATCTATTTATAAAGCAAACACACATTTTTTTCTTTCTTTCTCACACACACACTGTGTATAAACAAGCGGCCTTGCCGTCATTCCCTTTTGAAGTGTTATTAAAAACCAAGGACATGAACACTCTGCTTGTGTAGTTGTAGTATAATTTGCAGTACCTTCAAAGTAGACCCAGGTTTTATTAACTGCTCATGAATCCGCTTGGTAAAGCTCAGCATGTTACCCAGCATGCCACGGGGCTGGAAGAGATGTACTGTAAAAAAGGAATGAAAAAGGAATCCAGAAAATCCCTGGAGCGCGCGCCTACAGGATTCCTACAGCGTTCGTGAGGGGCTATTGTCTACCTGGCGCTCCGATTACAATTTTTCCGAGCGAGTTCATGCGTCTGTCCTTCTCATTAGGAACTGAATCTGTCCCAGGACTCCAGCAAACGCTGTCCAGGCTTAAAGGAGCAGCGTCTAAGTTACGGCGCCGTCGTGCGGTTATCAGCATCACCGTAAAACACACGAGTTACGAGCCTCCGAAGTCGTAAATAGCAGAGGGAGACCTGTATTTTTCTGCGAGTTGCTGAGCGTTGAAAAACGGTACTGACGAGGTCGTATACAAGGCAAGAAGCTCTCGAATGTGTAGCGTCAGACCTCAAGCTGCATCGAGGGAAATCGTTCTCGTCCAGCAGCTCGGCCCAGAGCGCCATATTTTAAACCAGTTCGTTATGGTGTGATCTATTGGAGTAGGATGCGTCAGGATTCCTGGAAGCTTGAGCTCTTCAGGGATCTCAACGCAGAATTTTACATCCAGACTAACGTTTTTTTCTTTCAACCATTCAGGTTTTCATAAAGCTCTATCGAAGATCTAATAATAAAAAAAAAAACATGAAACAACAACAAACACATTGTTAACATTCACAAATGCGCCGAGTGAAGTCAGTTACTACTATGCTGCATTAATTAAACAGTTTAATACCAAAGAGCTCTTCAATTCTGGATTCAGATTTGGACTTTTCATATAGTTTTGTGATTTGTTTTCCCTCTCACGAGTCTAAGGGAATGTCGGATTCGTCCCCGGCGGCGTCTCGGACACAGCTGTGTGAACGCAAGCAGGAGAAAGTTGCGTCTGGTTTCTATTTCAAGCGCCAAGTCTAATATTAGCCGTGTTTAACGACCGCAGCTGTAAGGACTCTTACACAAGGCGTGTTCACGTTATCACACAGCACCACGCACCATCACACACCCAGCCCCACCTGTCGCTCACTGTAACCCTCTGGCCAAACTACCTGACGCGCTGTCACGTTCTGCAAACGTGAGGCCTGCTTACTTGACTGTGCTTCAGCTCGCGTGAGAGGAGCGACGCGTGTATTTTCTGCCTACAGTGTTGCAGCTGCTGTCCCTAAACTAAGATGCATTTCAGTCGTGCACTCTTAATTCACAACCTCTCTTCTCTTCTGCCTTTATTATCCATGACCTTGTGTTCACTTTGATCAGCTGTACCATGTGTGCTGGTTTAGCTGTTTTGGAATGTGATTGATGTGATGGACTGCTCCAGTCTCTTATATGCTGAAATGTATATTTATAGAATGCTATATTTCCAGAACGGTGTGTTTTCTACAGCCCGGTATGGCCAGGACTGTGTTTCTTGATCTCGGTGGTCCCAGGACTGTGTATTTCCGAATCCAGTTTCCTGTGGATTAGGCACAGTGTCTCCGGGGGTCAGGTGTCTCCAGAGCCCGTTGTCCCCGGAGCTGGGTGTTTCTGGGGCCCAGTGTGTCCCCAGGGGTTGTGTGTTTCCGGAGCCCAGTGTTCTCAGGGACGGGAGTTTCTGGAGTCTGGTCTGTCCCCAAAGGCTGGTTGTTTCTGGACCTCGTGTGTCACCAGAGGCTGGGTGTTTCTGGACCTCGGTCTGTCCCCAGAGGCTGGTTGTTTCTGGACCCCGGTGTGTCACCAGAGGCTGGGTGTTTCTGGACCCCGGTGTGTCCCCAGAGGCTGGGTGTTTCTGGAGCCCGGTTTGTATTTGATTGATTGCTCTGTTTTACTTCGACACACAAACATACTTCAGTGTTATTTCATAAACAAAGTATGCAATTGTCATTAAGTGTTGTTCTGGTAAATTCCTAAAGAAGAACATCAGATTGTTTAGAATGTTTAGAATGTTTTGAGAGATGACCTTTGATGAGCCTAAGCATGATATTAAAAATGATTTTCTAAGGTCGCTTCACCGCGATGGGGAAAGAACCAGACAGCTCTGTTTGGGGAAACAATAAGAAAACCACATGTGTGTGAGCTCATCATGCTTTCTGATTAGATTAGCATAGATTAGATTAACGTGGATTGGATTACTACAGGTCACGTGTAACTGTAAGAGCTGTCAGACTGCTGATGTTTTGTCTCGTTCAACACTGCATCGTGTCCTAATGAATTCTTTCAGCGCTAGGAAATCTGAGAGTGTGTATTAGCGCTAGTGGCAGTTACATGGTTTTACCATTTCGTTCTAATTACCCCTGGGGTGTATTCATCGCTAGCACTATTAGCATATCATGTAAATATGATGGAAATGAAGGGTTCGAGTTTGCGCTGAGAGAGATGAGCAGCTGAGAGGATAACGGACAGTAAGCGACTATAAGCAGAAGGTCACCATACGCTTTCCTGAAGCTTTTTAAAACTGTGAGTGTGTTAATGCATACTAGAGTGCTTGTATTTTTTTTTTAAGGCTCTTTAAGAGAGCAGCTGTTTTTTGTTTGGGGTGTGTGTGTGTGTGTGTGTGTGTGTTCTCCATGCAGAGCCATTCTTCTGGCAGGAATGCACTTCTCTCTCAGCAGCTGAGATCTATAGAAAGCTGCAGCCTTATCCAGAGAGAGAGAGAGAGAGATAGTGTGCGTGTTATCAAATACATTTTAACAAATAAACCATAAATTACACGTGAGCTAAACTTATGTAGCACGTTTTACCTCAGGGTTCCCGTCAAAACAGCTTTGAAGTTCACTCAGGGAGAATCCTGAGGTAAAGCAATGATTGAAATGTCTACCTTAGTTTTTACCTCAGGATTCTCCCTGAGTGAACTTCAAAGCTGTTTTGAATCTACACTTGTGACTAGCTTACTTGCTGGCTTCATAACATTTTTACACAAGGTAAAGCTAACACAGTGTTGGATCTAAAGTATTTACAATCGATTATGGAGGTAAATTCAATTGGTTTAAAAAACTGCTGCAGTTTGTGGGGTTTGTTTTGTGGACTTTTGTAAACATGAAGCATTAAAAAGCACTGTTAGCAGTTAATGCTAACCACATTTAATATTGAACACTAATAAAATTATAGTGACATTTTAGTCATCCAAAGTCTCTTTTTTTCTTTCTCTTCAACTGATGTCACATAAATTATCTTCTGGAAGATATAAAATGCTTAAAATTAAGGCTATGTGTTAGCTTCATCCTCAGCCGCTAGCTCCATATGCTATGTACACATTTTTTTCAGTTGCCTGCCAACGGTTATCTCAGTAAAGGTCAGCATATAATCAACTTCCTGTGTCAATTATACCATTATACCACTCACTTTAGCATTCTAGATTATTTTTTGTAGCAGAGTTACAGTACATTCACAGATACTGTTTGTGGGGCTAATGTTGGCAAGAAAGATCAAGAAACTTGATCTTACACATGCTAGCGGTGTGTATGCATGTTTCCAAATACATTTTAATACATAAAATGTAAAATATTCATGAGCTAAACGTCAAAGTAGCATGTAGCCTTCATTTTGATAAAAGTTTTACCTCAGAATTCTCACTGATTGAACTTCAAAGCTGTTTTGGCGGGAATCTACACTCAAGACTAGCCCGCTAGCTGGCTTTGTATTATTTTCCATGAGGTTAATGTGACAATGTTTAATCTAATGTATTCTAACTTATATAATCTATCATGGAGGTAAATTCAACGTTTTGAAAAACTGCTGTAGTTTGTTTTATGGAATTTTATAAACATGCAAAAAAAAAAAGTGCTCAGTTAACGATTGATGCTAAAAGTAATTAAAGTGTCGTCTTAGTCACCCAAAGTCTTTTTTGTTGTTGTTTTTTTTTCCGTTAACAGATCTCAGAGAAATCTTCTGGAAAGTTCTGTCTAATTTCCCCAGTCACTCTGTCTGTATAAAAGGCATAAACTTAAGGCTATGTCCTAGGCTTCATCCTCAGCCTTCATCCTTCAACTCTGTATGCTAGCTCAAAGGTTTCCTAGCAACAATGATAAAAGTCAGCGTGTAATCGACCTCTCGTGTAAAATATATCACTTACTTTAGCATTCTAGATTATTTTTATAGCAGAGTTACATTCACAAGTATGTGTGTGGCTAATGTTAGCAGAAAGACTGTGTGTGTGGTTTGATTGGCAGGAGTCATCAGAAAACCATCAAAACGTATGACATCTTGTTTTCCACATGAGGCCCGATTCACATCGTTAAGAGAGAATTACAGGGTTTGGTTCTTCTACACACACACACACACACACACACACACACACACACACACGCATCCAGAAACACACGTGAATACGTGAATCGTGAATACGACTGTATACGCTTCATGTGCTATCGTTATTAGTTGTGATGTCACACATTAAGCTCCGCCCATAAATAAATGAGTTTAGATCAGTCTGCATTTCACTTACCAATGATTTTAATAAGGTGTGTTTTATTTAAATGCCCAGTTTTAAACACGCACACAAAGCGGTGTGCGCTCGTGTGCGTGCGTGTGTGAGAGAGAGCGGAAATCATTTCAGTGTTTTAGTTGGGGGACTCTACTCTTTCACGTGCCATGTTCAAACTGGGTTGTGATTGGAGCCAGACGCTCAAGCTTTTAATAAAACCAAACACACACACACACACACTTCCCCCATATATATGCTGTCCCGTCTCTCTTGAGTTATAATTAGACGTCTTTATTATGGGGACAGATTTCTCCAGAATTCCAGCAGGACTGGGCCAGAGTCAACACACACACACACACACACTTCCTGTGGAGTTTTTGGGGTGAATGTTTGTGTTTTTGTTCCTTGTCTGTCCTTTTTTTTTAAATAGGGTTTTTGATCTTCTACTTTTTTCCCCTTATCTTTTTTTTCTTCTCTTTCATGTCTTTCATATTTTCTTTGTATATATATGTCTCTCTCTCTCTCTCTCTCTCTCTCTCCCTCACACACACACACACACACACACACACCTATGTCAACATTCTTCTATACATCAAGATACACACACACACACACACACACACACACACACACACACACACACACACACACACACCCATGTGCCTCCAGTTAGCCTCAATCAGCATTCTGTAATCAGGAGCTGAACCTCAGACCCTGTGATTAGTCCCCCACAAACATATACACACACACACACACACACACACACACACACACACACACACACACACATACATACATACATACGTACACACAGTGATTATAGTGATTAGTATGTCAGTGTGATTGGATCAGACAGCATCAGTAATCATTCATCTCACGGTTTATTTTCTTTACTGGGCCCACTCTCACCTTGCTCAGTGAGTGTGTATGTGTGTGTGTGTTCGAGTGTGTGTGTGGTGTTCTACTCGTTACCGTTACTGATGTGGAGGCGCTCTGCTTTCGTTCCTCACAGAATCCTCAATGGTATAAGGATGTGTAACTTTGTGCAACGTGTGAAAGTACCTTTAAATCCAGTGTATGTTTTAGCGAACTTTCTGATAGTGGGCTGTGTGAGCTAGGACACAGGAAAACACTCACTGTTATTAAAGTGTGTGTGTGTGTGTGTGTGAGAGAGAGAGAGAGAGAGCTCAGAGAAGATTTCAGATTGACTAAATCTGGTGCTGTGTTTATTTACAGAGGTTCAGA
>JAAGKR010006229.1:0-14073 GCA_011419295.1 Clarias macrocephalus | reverse complement strand
TGTGTGTGTGTGTTCGAGTGTGTGTGTGGTGTTCTACTCGTTACCGTTACTGATGTGGAGGCGCTCTGCTTTCGTTCCTCACAGAATCCTCAATGGTATAAGGATGTGTAACTTTGTGCAACGTGTGAAAGTACCTTTAAATCCAGTGTATGTTTTAGCGAACTTTCTGATAGTGGGCTGTGTGAGCTAGGACACAGGAAAACACTCACTGTTATTAAAGTGTGTGTGTGTGTGTGTGTGAGAGAGAGAGAGAGAGAGCTCAGAGAAGATTTCAGATTGACTAAATCTGGTGCTGTGTTTATTTACAGAGGTTCAGATAAATGGTGTGTGAATCTCTGGCTCTGTGTGTGTGCGTGCATGTGTGTGTGTGTGTAAAAGCCTGACTGAATGTCATTGCTGATTGCTGCACTATTTTTGCCAAAACTGCTTTAGAGACTCTGTGTGTGTGTGTGTTTGGCACAGACAGACCTGTGGTGAGTTTTACGACCACATCACAAACACTGAGAACTACACCGTGTGTGTGTGTGTGTGTGTGTGTGTGTGTGTGTGTGTGTGTGTGTGTGTGTGTGAGTGAGTGAGTGAGCAGTATGGAATGATGGTTTTTGGGAAGTGATGTTTGTTACTTGGAATCGTTACATGATCCGAGACTGAATCATCATCTCTCTCTCTCGCAGTTCCTAAGAAGCTCCTGCAGGATTCAGGTCAGACCCCCTCGTTTGCCCCGACCCCTCCCCAACCCCATGACCCCAACGTGGTGGGAGACAGCGCACCCCCTGAAGAAAACCCGTCTGTGACCTCTGACCCTCCGCCAGGTAAGGACTGTGGCAGTGTCTAAACTCTGACCTTTGACCTGATGTAGAGGTTCCAGCTTTTACTCTGACTGGAGGTTCACGAGCCAATCTTTATACACAGATCACACACGTGGTATGGAAGGCAAACTCCAGTCAGACCATATCAGATTAACACACACAAATTGAACAGAAGTGAACAGATCTTGTTTATGTGTGTGGAACATGTCCCCGTTCTGGAGCTAAATACTCATACTGTGTGTGTGTGTGTGTGTGTTAGGGAAGTCTAAGCGAGGAGAGTCTGGCCCTGACTCGGAGGAGAACCTCGGGTCTACAGAACGAGAGGGAGACAGCCGTACGGAGGCGTCACCCGCGGAGCCGAATCCTGCCATCCGCTCGGTGTTCACCAAGAAGATGGCGCTCATCAGCAACGGCCTGGCTGCCTACACCTACATTACTGGTAACCTTCACACAACACTTCTGCAACCCTTTTTTCAAGCTCATGAGTTTTTACTAACATTCTCTCCTTTCTTTCGTCCATCGATTTCATCCTAAATTAACATCACACACTCTGATGGAGAGCTTTAAGCGTTAATTAGCTGAGTAGATTCGGAAAGGGGGAGAAGATAAAGGGTAGGTGGGTGTAGAGGTAGTTGGGGAACTAGTTCCCTGTAGATCGATAGATCCTGCCCTATAACAATACCTACCTACCTGCCTACCTAACCCTCCCCTCATCTTTCCCTCCGTGTGTGTGTGTGTGTGTGTGTGTGTGTGTGTGTGTGTGTGTGTGTGTCCACAGAGCACCCAGAGCGCTGTGCGCTGTACTTCATGTGTGGTGTGTGTGTCGGTCTGTTCCTCACACTCTTCGCGCTGGTGGTGCAGATCTCCTGCAGGACGGAGTGTAAGCAGAGGCGGCAAGCTGTCGCCAAGAAACGCCCTCGTCCGGCCGACTCGGACTCGGATTCCGACTCCGATTCGGACTGGGACTCGGGCTCAGACCTGTCGTCACGGCGACGGCGGCGCTTCGAACGCACCCTAAACACGAACGTGTTCACCTCGGCGGAGGAGCTGGAGCGGGCTCAGCGTCTGGAGGAGCGGGAACGGATCATCCGCGAGATCTGGATGAACGGACAGCCTGATGTCCCGGGAACACGGAGCCTCAACCGCTACTACTAAACACACACACACACACACACACACACACACACACACACACACACACACAACATAAAAGTGTGGATATTGCTGGGATTTGTAGTGTTTACAAAGGACACGACCAGAAACTGACCTGTTTGAGTGCCTGCTAACACTTAACCTTTAGCACCCTGAGGTCAAAGGTCACTCTGATATGACGACCTCCCTGGAGTTTAAAGGACGCTAACAAGCCTGGTTGTGAGACTAAGTGAGCTCTGAGGAGCTCTGGCGTTCTGATTGGTCTGTTCCTTCTGTCTATTAGAACAGGAGGCGGGACTCTATAGAACGAGACCAAAATTCAGCGACCGGGAGTTTGAAGACTGTGTGAAACAGGAACGTCATTAATTTTACCCATCAGCCCAGGTGACGGTCTCGAAAGCATCAAGGAGCGATTTTGACTTTGTGTGTGCACGCGTGCGCTCGCTGGCTCCCTCTACAGGTCGTACTGGAACACACACCTTGAGTGAAATGACACTTTACCTTTAAAAACAAACAAAAAAAAAACATATCTATCTATCTTTATATACAGAAACGCTTGGAATTCATCTCAACCCTTATAAAGTCTATATTTTGAATATTTAATATTTTGTGTAATTTCTTCTCTGGATAGTTATGTTGTATTTTTATACTGTGGCAGCTCAGGGATGTAATCTGAGTGTTTCCTTGTAAAACAATGCTGAAGATTGCGAAACATTTTGAACGGTAAACCTCAAAGAGGTTGTGTTTATCGCATGTGTGTGTTCACCCAGGATGTTTTTATGGAAATCAATCAAGTCATGTGCCTTATTCAGAACAGAAGACGTCACACACGTAATGCTGCCTAGCTCCGCCCACTGTGGTAGTTGTGGTGTGTTTTGACTCCGTCTCGGTTCCAAGTTTTTCACCTCGTCCGGCTACAGACTTTCTAACTAATCCATGCTTTACGATGTTCAGCCAATGGCCTCGTGGTACCACTGAAACCATGAAACGGGCATACGATAATTGGTATATGACCGCAAACGTGATTGGTCGAGGATCGGTTTAAGTGACGCGATGTTTGACAACCGGGTGTAAACCCTGCGCAGGGTTAGACGGCGCCACCTTCTGAAAAAATCGTCAGGCATTTTTCCACCTGTCGTCACGGCAACCTGGTTTCTTAGACGTTCATGAGATAAAGTAAAACATGGCCGAGCATCTACACGAGGCGGATTCCAATCTAATCCTGTCAACTCGGCTTATAAAGGGGAATGTCAGAAGCTGGAGAAATGGCACGCGTAACCACACCCCATAACGCTCGAGTCTAACTCCGCCCACTGCAACCAGGTCGCGGTGTACAAGCGTGTTTAACAGGATTCTGTTCAGACGCTGTGAATGCCTCATTAACGTTGTACCCGTTGCATTTCCATTCACATGTGTAATATTTAAAAATAACTTTTAAGTTGAAAAAAAAAAAAAGTCACATGGTGCAGCTGTATCGATTCATATAGATACTGTGTGTATAACTAAAACACACACAACCAAAGAGGACATTTTGTGTGTTTAGGTTGAAGAAAATCTTTTTCTAGATTTAATTAATAACGCCAAAAGCACTTACTGAAGACTTTTTTGTTTTGTAAACCAGCAAAATATATTCTATGTCTGCGTCTGCTTTATCCGGTACTTCCACACACATTCTTTCTACTCGACACGTCTAGTTCTGTCAGCGCCACCTATAGATCTCTCTCTCTCGCTTACTCTTCCTCCTCAGACTTTCCAGTCCAGGCTTCCTCAAAAACAACATTACACACTTCCTTCTCTGATCCTCTGATCTTCTCCCTAGTTCTTGGAGCTGTGTCACCACACCTAACCTCTCCTGCATACGCAGTATTTCCTGCACGAGAGCAGTCCATGCTCATCAGTCTCACTTTCATGGCATTCCTCACACAGTCCCTTTGCCTTTTCACTTATTATGAATGGAGCGCTATTAAGGTTTTTCATTTCAATTATACCTAACTATCAGCTATAAGCTGTTATGACCTCATACCCATATCACAGGAACATGACATTCAACCTTCGGTACTCTACAAGGATGAGCAGACGATATAGAGAAAAGCACAGTTCCCCTGGTCATGCTTTTTACACTGCAAGGGAATCTGAAACTGAAAGAGCACACAGGAAATTATGTGAGGACGCGTGTGTTAGTAATGTATACCAGCTAGAGCGCACTAGGGAGTCAGAAATAACGTCCAGAGTAACCTGTTTGTGTTCCTGCATCCAGTGCCTTACATGCATTAACCAAAAAAAATGTTTGGAATAAATTTCAAATAACATTGCTGGTGTCTTCTTTATTTATTTATTTTTATAATTTTTTTTTTTTAAGAGAAGCATGCCCTCTAGTGGTAAAATACACAACACATCATAAAGCAACCTGAAGCTGATTAATTTTATTTGTGTTGTTGAAACTTGTAATAAATTAAAAACCAATTTAAATCAAACTGTAATCAATGTTGCAGTGTCTTAGTATGATAGAACTTAGTTTTTTAATTATAGGGCTGTGTTTAGTGTATTTTTTGGTTGTATTAAACTTTTTTTAGTATTGTGTAAACAAATTTGGGCTTAATGCTAATATCATCAACAATGTTGTGTGTCTCAGTCTCATAAAATGTGTGTGTGTTATATTTATAGCTAGAAAAACGGCTTTATTAGCTTGTTCCTAGTCTCAGTCATATTTTAAAGGGACAGATTTATTTAGATCAATGCGAGATTTCAAATAAAAAAAATTTTATTTGTGTTTATCATGAATATATTTTAGGCATATAAATATATACAATATAATATATATACTTAGGCATTTTAAACACTTTGAAAAGATTTCTGCTGTGTTTAAATACGACTAATGAAAACTTTACATCTTTTTAAAATAAATCTAAAATAAAGGCGCCATCTTGAAAAGATGACCCATCCAAGATGGCGGCGACGTTGACGTGCCCGGTTTCGTCGAACGCATGTATTCTCAACTTCCGTTTGACCGCACTGGTAGGTTTAAATTCACCATGGAAACGGTTACTATGGCTACCACGAATAACACACAAGTCGCATGCTCAGATAGTGACGTGCATGAAAGAAGGTCTCCAGGGTGTCAGGGAACTTTTTTATTTGAAAACTAATTAGTGACTATTTAAATGTTTTTGAGTGAATTATTATTATTATTAGGTGTATAATAATGTCCGTGAGCAGAGCACGCGAGCTTCCGTTCCTGCCAGGAAACACATTCCGGGACACAACGGTGAGAAACTTTATACGCTATCAAACTTTATACACTAAATAACACTAAACTAAATCAATAGCGAAAACAAGTCACAGTGGAACGACTTTTATGGAAATTATTATGGAAATTAGGAGCCAAACTAAAGAACGACAAAAAACTAAACTGAAATTCATATTTCCGATGTTTTACGACAGATGATAGAAACTTTACGACATCGAAGTTACATTTACGTCGTCTACAATTTAAAACTCAATTTACATTGAGGCAATTTATTTAAAATCCAGATCACTAAAGGTTATTAAGCAAAATAACAGTTATCACAAAATATTACTAGTTAGTATATAGAATGTAGAATGTAATGTTTATTGAAATAATACAATATATTAAAAAATATATATAATAAATCCTTTAAATATAGTATAGCAAAGTAACCATAATCGGGCCCAAGCACCTGCACCATCGAAAAGACAGTGGACAGAGTGGACACAAAGGGGAAATACCAATACCATCATTATGACATAATTATATTTTATAATAATATAAATATTTAAAATTCTTCCTTAGTTATTAGCCATTTTGGCAAGTTGAAGGTCTGGCCATGGCTGAACTATTTGAGGTATCAAAAATCTCTTCGCAATATTGCATCCTCAATGTCTTGAGATCATGTTGGCCCAGTTTGGTGGTAATCGTATAAGTCCCTTAGGAGGAGTATATAAAATTGAGTGCGTTTGGCAAACAAGCTAAAACAACTAACATCCTGTTGAGTAGAGCCCATGATATGCTGAAAGTTGTTCAGCTCAATGAGATCTGAATATCTATCAGGTTTTACGTGTACCTGCAAGTGTACACGTATGTGTGTATTGAGAATGGTTAGGACTTCCAGACTTCGGCATTTTTGTTATTCATTTAATTCAAGTATTAATCATCTTCAAACCTTTTGCATGTGCTGAATTTGTATAAAATGATCCCTCCTCCGCAGAGGTCAGCCTTCCACAGACCGCAGACTTTATCCTATAAGAATGGTTACGCTCTACCCAACCGGCCCCGAGTGGGGATCGGACAGCAGCCTTTACCCTCAGAAACGCTTCTCCATAACGAGATAAACCAGCTGTCCATCCCAATCTCCATCGTCTCACAAGACACGTCCACAGACATTCCTCCAACCGAGTTCATCCCAGCGCACGTCGCCTATGACAAGAAGGTAACAAATGCTTTTCTGTTTTTTCGCAAAAAGCACTGCTTTCATCATGCGAACAATTCACGCAATCCTGACATGACCCGTACCTGTTGCCCTTCACCCCCCGTCTCCCACCACAGGTTCTACGTTTCTATGGCTACTTCCAGGAGAAGGTGGTGGACTCGCCGGAGGAGAGCTGGCGTGTGCGCCCGGTCTTGTTTTATTACTACCTGGAGGACGACAGCATATGTGTGATGGAGCCGGAGGTGGAAAACTCGGGACTGCCACAAGGGAAACTGCTCAGACGCCAGCTCCTGCCCAAAAACGAGAACGGAGAACACTACCACTGGAAAGACCTGAACCTGGGGGTGGACCTGTGTGCGTACGGCACCGTGTACAGAATCACAAACTGCGACGGCTTCACCCAGGTATACACACATCAGATCAAACACATCATGGCAACCTTGTTCTTTCTTAAAAGCAAACGTTTTTTTTCTTGTGTGTGTGTGTGTGTATATAGGAGTTCATGGAGAGTCAGGGGATCCTCCTGAACGAACCTGAACCGATTCCCTGTGACCCCTACATGACCCGCCGAGCTCAGGCCGACCGCGTTTTCATTACACCGACAGAAAATGACCAACTCAAACAGTTCCTCACTATGGACCGCAAGGTAACACACACACAAATTCATATGTGCTCCTGCAGTTAGGTCACTTTTACTTTTTACATGTTACAAATAATTTTTAACTCCCGCAAAAACAACTTTCTCAAATATCAATAAATAACCTGGAAAGCATGAAAAACATCCACTGCCAAACAAAAAACACTCACCACAACATCAAAAACAACCACCGCAACATCAGGAAAAATACACAGCAACATCAAAAACAACCACTGCAAAATTACCAACATAAACTACCACCACAACATCAACACAAAAAACAAAACCACATCATAAGTGGAAACCACAAAACCACCCCCAACAAAAACAATCAGCACATGAAAAACAACTACAAGAACATAAACATCAAAAGCATTAATGGAAAGGGCAAAAGCAACCCCCAGAACATTAGATCACATCATTAAAACACCACATCATTAAAACCAACCACTGCGTCATCAAAAGCAACCACCGTAACCACAAAAACAATCCCATCAAATAGAACCACCACATTAAAAGCGACCACCGCAACATCAAAAACAACCCTATGAAAAACCACCACTGCAACATAAACATTAAAAGCATCAATAGAAAGAGCAAAATCAACCAGCAAAACATCAAAAAACACCACAACATCGAAAAAACACCACAACATCAAAAACGGCGACTGAAAAATTACCAGCCAACATAAAAAATAAGCATTGCAAAATAAATACCTAAAAACAACCACATCAATGGAAACTTCAACTCCAACAAATCATCTACAACAACAGCTTCAACAACAACAACAACCAAAACAACAGCTGTAACAGCAGCAATACAGTAATAACAGCGTCACGTTGTCATTCATCACGAGTAAAACACAGAAGACACACATGGATCAACATAAATAAGCATTGGCACTGATGCTGCTCCACCAGCGCCCCCTAGAGGCAGTAAAATTAAAGCGTTCACATGTCTGTTAAAGCACACGCATTAAGGAAACTGTCTGGAACACGAAAGAATATGAGCAGCTGTCAGTCTATGACTTTCCAACAATGCTGTGGATCAGGACTGGTACTCATGGACTGGTAATAATACGAGTTTAACCGTGTGTGTGTGTGTGTGTAGGTGCTGCGTTTCTTTGCACTCCTGGAAGACTCAGACGCTCTGTACGTTGAGAAGAGGCGCGTGATCCTGCAGTATTACCTGGCAGACGACTCGGTGGAGATCTGTGAGGTCCACGAGCCCAACAGCGGCAGAGACATGTTCCCCCTGCTGCTGCGGAGACAGAGGATTCCCAAAGACATCAAACCAGACTTCCGTGAGAGACACACACACACACACACACACACACACACACACACACACACACACACACACACACTCTATCTCTGATTCAGCCCACATTGAAATCAGAGGAAACCACATCAGTGTTGACGAGCTCAGAGCATCACACACCATCTCCCACACACCAGTGTAAAACCTTCATGCACACACACACACAAGATTAAAGTGCGTGCATATACACCACACTGTCACACACACCATCTACCACACCAGTCCTAACACATCTGTACAACTGTGTGACAATAACATGTTGCATGAATACACACTGACAAACAATTGCACTGTCCACACACACGCACACACACGCGCACACACACGCGCACACACACGCGCACACACACGCGCACACACACACGCGCACACAATACACAAATTTATCACACATTAATTATACTGTGCCTGCACACTCGAATAAATATGATGCGCACACACACTGATACAACACTGTGCATGCACACACACACACACACACACTCAAAATCTAATACACACCAATATAATGTGCATGCACACAGACACACACACACAATAACATGTGCATGCACACACACACACACACAATCTAACACACACCAATACAATAATGTGCATACACACACACACACACAATCTAACACACACTAATATGTGCATACACACACACACACACACACACACACACACACACACACACAATCTAACACACACCAATACAATAATGTGCATGCATGCACGCGCACGCACACACACACACACGCACGCACGCACGCACGCACACATTATTCTGTTGAAGTAATCCTAAATGATTATTATTATTATACTAATGTGTACACAAACACACACTAATACAGCAAGTTGATCAAACACATATTTGTAGAACATCATGGACATTCACCCAATCTAACAGTATAACACACACCCAAAAGATAATGTGTGCACAAACACACGCTAACACACTTATATTATAATGTGCATGCTCACACAAAAACACACACCTTCATATTCTCTCTCTCTGTCTCTCACACACACACACACACACACACAGAGTCGTTCCCCAGCTGTGTTCTCGAAGTCTCCCCACACGAAGTAGATGAGTATTACTCTCCAAAGGACTTCCGCCTCGGGGAGACGCTGAGGCTTATGGGAAAGCACTTCCTGCTGTACGATTGTGACACGTTCACCCGGAAGTACTACGAGCAGCATCACCCTGAGATCCCACTCAAACCCGTCCTGCAGGAGAAAAGGGCCAAGCAGGAGTGGAAGAGGGTGAGGACGATGTATCCTTTAAAATATATATATATATATATACACTCATGTTTGTGCAAACAACGGTTATAATGGATTGTCTGTCTCCTCTCTCTCTCTCACACACACACACACACACTCAGTTGATCCCTCCATACAACGGCTTCGGTTCGCTCGAGGACTCGCTCCAAAACTGTCTGACTCTGATTCCTGAGCCGCCCAAGAAAGACCTGATTAAGCTGCTGGAAAATGACCACAAGGTTCTGCGCTATGTTGCCAGACTGGTGAGAAAACTAACATTAAACACACACACACACACACACACACACACACACACACACACACACACACACACACACACACACACACAGGAATCTAGCCTGGCGTTACACACAGTGTTGAGCTGTCTCTGCTTGCCACAGGACTCTCAGAATCCCTTCGACGAAGGCCGTCACTTCATCCTCTTCTACTTCCTGTCTAACGACATGATCAGCATCTTTGAGAAGCCCACGCGCAACTCAGGCTTCGTCGGAGGAAGATTCCTGGAGAAGACGCGTGTCCCCAAACCCGGCAGCACGGTGGAAAACCCCGAGTACTACAGCCCGGCCGATTTTGCCATAGGAGCCACGGTGGAGGGTAACTCTTCTGCTTCTAATGACTTCTACGTTAATAAGGAATTAAACACTTTGTGGGGAGGGGAGTGCCGTTACAGGCAGGAGAACATCATCATTTCATGGTGGTGTGACGAAGCAGAGTTACTCCTACTCCATATTCCCATTAACTTAAGCCTGACTTGAGGTGTTTTATTCCTCACATTTAATACCACAGCACCTCTGACCTCTGACCACCTTCATAATTGTCAGTCTTTAGATGGCGGTTCGTTCTGACGGATGCCGATCAGTACGTACTTAATTACCTGGAGTCGGTGGCAGAACGGGAGCGGATCCCCGAGCAGACCCTCGCCTCGCTCCGGCAAGCTCTAGGCAAGAACCCAGTCCCGAGCGCAACCCCAGACCCGGGTACAGACTCTGAATTGATAAAATCCGAACAAACACCCCTAGACAGTAATCTGCAATCCATGATGTCTGACTCACGCTTTGTCTTTTCAGATCCAGAGCGGACGCACTCATCCTGAACCCTCACCCTGTAACTTCATCTTGTTCTGACCTCCAGTGGTGCAGATTCTCCCGTATTCTTCTCTACATTCAGTTGCATCAGCGATGGAGGAAGACATGCATCATCTAGACTGTTTCCTGTTCTGGCGAGTCACTGGCGTTTGGACACGAGTCATTTGAGACGCAAACCCAAGTGTCCCTCAAATGCCATAAATGTAAATGTGCATCATGTTCTTTCCACCTTACAGTATGATTCAACAAACTGTCGTGAGTTTGTCCATTGAAGCTGTAGAAATATGCATGTAGAGGAAATAAAGCCACTCTGCTTGTGATCCGCAGATTGTCCTTTATTATATCAAACGAGTAATTAACGTAAGGAATGAAGTGGATGAAATGGGAGGGTTGAGTCAGGAAGGGCGTCTGGTGGAAAACCTGCGCCAAGCTTGTGTGCGGATCGGATGGTCCGCTCTGGTGACCCCTTCCCGGGAGCAGCTAAGAGACCAACAACAAGAAGGAACCAAGTGGATAACCAGCTGAGGGAAGGGGTACCTCGGTGGTCAAGGTCCACGTTTCGAGCCGTGACTCCACCGGGTTGCCATTGTTGGACTCTTGAGTAAGATCCTTCACGCCCAAGTGCTCAAGTACAATTGGGTATCGAGCTGGCAACCCGACCCCCTGCGCAACTGCCACAGGAATAACAGATATACCATACCTCCAGTGTGGGGAGTACCCATCACCTGGAGTGTCGGATGGCACGTAGACGTACCCTTTTACCTTTTTATTACCACTTTGTTTACTGTATCAGAATCAGATCTGGAGCTCTAACAGTGAACTCCGTTGTTGTGTTTTATAAATAATACTTGTTTTAGAGAGACGGTGAAACAAGTGAGCTCCCGTTCTCACTTACTTTACAGCAGCTAGAAACAGTTGCTTCTGACCTCTGACCAATCAGGATAGAGAATTCAACAGCACAGAAATCTGAAGGTTTAAATTATCGACTGTATAAAAAAACAAAAAAACTGGAGGTTGAAACCAGAGTGTGGCGGTTATACAGCGTAGTGGAGGCCAACCGCTGGTAAACACCTAAGTAGACCAAGAACTGGACAAACCCTGACGTACAGTATCTTGGCAGGGACTGACTCTGTCTAAACCCCGGTCAACCCTGGGCAAAGGGGCAGAATGACCAGAGTCTGGCTGTTGTATGGAACATGACTAACTAACTTGGTTACCACCCACATGCTAGCAAAGCTAACTTTAGCTTATCTAAAATGCTATGGTGAATAACACTAATTTAATGTTAACGTATTTGATTAAATTCAATCATTCATCCATCATTCCAACCATAGCTGATTAGCTAAAGTGATCCGTGAAAGTTTGACACCGTCACTCAAATCAGCCACGCCCCTAATTAGGTAAATATATGGCTTAATTTAACTTTAAATCTGGTTTAAATCATTTTTAGTATGAAATGTGTGTTGGAATGTCATTTCAACGTAGTGCACTATGGGGATCGGCTCACTTTCAAAGCCAGTGCTAGTGCTCCTAGTGGTCATTTGATGAACTGCATGTCAATTTAAACATTCGAGATCTGATACGTCAGGAACAAAGTCAGAACAAAGCCAGAGATTCAACAAAACCTGCCGTGGATCCGTTTAAATGCAATACAGGGTACACATTGTTCACGACTGCTTTGTTCAGAACAGTGAAGTGTGGATGTCGTCGGCTCGTGTGTCTGGAAATTTTGCACAGTCAGAGCTCGGTTTTCCGAAGACGATCCTTTTGTCTCCTTTTGATCAAAGCTGCAGATCTTAATACAACACTTCCGTCACTAAGGCAGCGAGTTCCATTTTCCACCAACACAAACCAGCCATGCATCTGCATCAGATTTAAAAAGCAACTCATTACCTCATCATGGGTTCTGATTGGTCTATAGGTGTTGATTAGTTTTATATATATAAAATACTAATCTGAAACTAGCACAGGTTTATATTAAATGTTACATAGTAACAGCCTGTTCACAAGGACTTGTATGGCGATTGTGTCGTCTTAACTTTACCGGTTATTTAACAATAACAATAATGGAAGGAGTCTCCAGTGTCAGAGTTGAGTTCTTCAGGACGGTGGGATTTCTGCTTTGTGGTTTTTAACTGTGCCTCATAACACCCCGAGTGAGACCAGGACACATTATGAAGTCCTCACACTCACCCCTGGTGGTGTTTTTTTTTTTTATTAATTTTTTTTTTAGAAAGATTAAATCAACATGCGCGTGTCAATATCTAATATTTTTTCAAATCGCTCAGGGTCTACACACGATTACACACAAGACGATGTGTACATCATTTTATTGGACGGCGGTACCTCTGCCTCACGAATTCTTGACTTAACCGAAATTTTGCAAGAAATTTGCCACGGTATGTGAAGCATTTCCGGACTACACATGTGCCTGGGAGTTGTTCAAAACTTCAGTTTAAAGCCAAGCAAAGAAAGTTTACGTTTTTTTGTTTGTTTGTTTTTGCATTTTGTGTAAGATTTAGTGAAGACGCAGAACCACGGGTCCCAATAATGTTATCAAGGACGATAGCAAGAAGAAAAGGGAGACACTTTCAGTTTGGTTTGTAAAGCAGCTGGTGCTGAGAGGAATCATAAATCAAGTTTAAGTGAGGTTTAACATCTATTTAATATTTTACTTTATTTCTAACTGTTTATTATTTTTATTTGCAAAAATGTAATTATAGTGTTGGAAATTGGTAAAATTTGATAATATTTTTGGGTGGACGGAACCGATTATCTGCATTTACATTACTGCCTATGGGACAATGCGTTTCACAATACGAAATTTCACCTTAGTAACTCGTCTCCAGAACGGATTAAATCCGCATGCCGAGGTACAGTTCTTCTAAGACCACAATTTACACAGTTTTTCTTGCAACACAATCATGTCCATTCACCAGACACTCGAGATGTTGTCACGGCAATAAAATTCTCCAACACTTCTGGGTTTTTCCTCATGTTTATTTTTATTTTTAACTTCATAGAGAATCAGCTTTTAAAAACACACACAGCTTGGATGGAAATCCCAAATTTGTCTTTGGAAAAACAATAAACGTCCCGTGCTGTAGTGTTCGGGTTCCGCGTTTGACACCTTGATTAAGGGGCGGAGTCTGTGCTCCTGAGGGGGAAGAAAAAGAAAATCACGATGGACCAATCAGAATGCAGATCCGTCTATAAGGAAGTCTTCAGGAAGCTCTGGTTTCATCCAAACTCGAGAGGAAGCACCGCGAGTCATGCACGACCCATAATCCTGAACTATTTGGTTTGCACAAGAAGATCAAGAATTTTTAACTTCCTAAAGCGTGATT
>JAAGKR010006228.1:3965-41432 GCA_011419295.1 Clarias macrocephalus | reverse complement strand
GGGTGCATCACTGAGGAGAGCGAACCTGTTGGACACGTGAAGCGCAGAAGAGGTGTGCTCCGGTGGGCTAGCCTTAGCGTTAGCTTTGGCTGAACGAGTATGCCGCCGAGTCGTCACCCACTCGCCCCGCTGTGAGGGCTCTACTGCCGGAGTCGGGGGATGATTATCTCCGCCTGCGGCACCCAGACTTTCCGCTACGGGAATAATGCTGCTCTCGCGCTCTCTAACCCTCTCTAGAGTCTGGATGCGCTCCTCTAATGCTAATATCTTCTCCGTCAGGGTCTGAGCCCCATCTGAGCCCCGAACACTGTCAGAAAGGCTATTGCAAAGTTTTAGAGCTAAATATGAAAATGCTCTACCCCCTTTTGTAGATTTTGATATTCTGGGAACTACCAGAAGTCTGGAGTTTTGTGATCTTAAGGAACGTGGTGGATTGTAACGTATCAGAAGACTGGCTAGATATGAGGGAGCTAAACCGTTTAGAGCCTTATACGTAAGTAATGCTATTTTGTAATTAATTCTAACCTGAATAGGTAGCCAGTGCAGGGATGATAATATTGCATTTTGGACTAACTGTACAGTCGTGGCCAAAAGTTTTGAGAATTACATGAATATTGGAAATTGGAAAAGTTGCTGCTTAAGTTTTTATAATAGCAATTTGCATATACTCCAGAATGTTATGACGAGTGATCAGATGAATTGCATAGTCCTTCTTTGCCATGAAAATTAACTTAATCCCGAAAAAGAAACTTTCCACTGCATTTCATTGCTGTCATTAAAGGACCTGCTGAGATCATTTCAGTAATCGTCTTGTTAATTCAGGTGAGAATGTTGATGAGCACAAGGCTGGAGATCATTAAGTCAGGATGATTGAGTTAGAATGGCAGACTTGACATGTTAAAAGGAGGGTGATGCTTGAAATCATTGTTCTTTCATTGTTAACCATGGTGACCTGCAAAGAAACGCGTGCAGCCATCATTGCGTTGCATAAAAATGGCTTCACAGGCAAGAATATTGTGGCTACTAAGATTGTACTTAAATCAACAATTTATAGGATCATCAAGAACTTCAAGGAAAGAGGTTTAATTCTTGTTAAGAAGGCTTCAGGGCGTCCAAGAAAGTCCAACAGTGCAGAGCTGCTCAGGAATGGCAGCAGGCAGGTGTGAGCGCATCTGAATGCATAGTGAGGCGAAGACTTTTGGAAGAAGGCCTGGTGTCAAGAAGGGCAGCAAAGAAGCCACTTCTCTCCAAAAAAAACATTGTAGACAGATTGATCTTCTGCAAAAAGTATGGCGGATGGACTGCTGAGGACTGGGGCAAAGTCATATTCTCGGATGAAGCCTCTTTCTGATTGTTTGGGGCATCTGGAAAAAGGCTTGTCCGGAGAAGAAAAGGTGACGCTACCATCAGTCCTGTGTCATGCCAACAGTAAAGCATCCTGAGACCATCCATGTATGGGGTTGCTTCTCATCCAAGGGAGTGGACTCACTCACATTGCTGCCCAAAAACACAGCCATGAATAAAGAGGGGTACCAAAACACCCTCCAACAGCAACTTCTTCTAACGATCAAACAACAGGTTGGTGAAGAACAAGGCATTTTCCAGCACAATGGAGCACCGAGCCATAAGGCAAAAGTGATAACTAAGTGGCTCGGGAACCAAAACGTTGAAATTTTGGGTCCATGGCCTGGAAACTCCCCAGATCTTAATCCCATTGAGAACTTGTGGTCAATCCTCAAGAGGCAGGTGGACAACTCAGTGTTTCACACTCCTCAAGTGTTCGTGCAACATGTTGACAGATGGCACTGATGCTTTCACAAATACAAATCGATTCACTTTTTATCTTTAGAGATAAGAGCAGGGCAGAATTTTACTTTAATTATTTCTTTACATTTTATTCCCTCCTCCACAAAGCTGCATCTTTACTGTTACAAAAAGAAAACATACACTATCAATCACCTGCAGAGACAACATACATGTTCATTAATAGACCAGTTACAGATGATAAAAAAACTTATTAAATCTTTCTGACTCTGTCCTGATTTTATCCGGCACTTCATCCCAACCTGAGTACCTTCTTTCTGAATTCTTCTTCAACTTCCACCATCTAATCCTGAGTTCAGTCCTCACTCTCATTTTCTTCTTCTGTGCCTCAAAAGTCATCCTGAAGACCACCATCCGATGCTGTTTAGCTACACCACCTCCTGTAGCTACCAGTCTCTAATCTCCCTCAGATTGCATCTCAACACAGCAGATAGTCCACCTAAGTACATCTTCCACCACTCTTGTATGTCTCCCTGTATCCCTCTTTCTTCTGAATTTATGTATTAACCACTGCCATTTCCTTTTTGCAAAATCTACAATAATCTGTAATTCCACATTCGTCTCCTGGACCCCATACCTCCTCGTCACCTCTGTTCCCTTCCCCAACATGACCATTAAGGTCAGTTCCAATCACCAATCTTTCTTCCTTGTGGACACTCACAATCACTTTGTCTAGCTCCCTATAGAAATCTTCTATCTCCTTCACATCACATCAGCATTAGATCTACACCATTTCTCTTGTTGTCCACACTATAGTAAAGCAGTTTAAACACACGTCCAATGTTCAGTGGTGGCTCAGAGGGTTAAAGCACTGAGTTACTGATTGGAAGATTGGTGATTCAATCCCCAGCACCACTATATTGCCACTGTTGGGCCCTTGAGCAAGGACCTTAACCCTATCTGCTCCAGGGGCGCTGTATCATGACTGACCCTGTGATCTTACTCCGGTTATGCTGGGATATGCAAAGAAGGAATTTCACTGTGCTGTAATGTATATGTGACAAATAAAGACTTAACACTTGTATTGTATTGTATATCTACCTTTCTCCACTCCATCATATGAGCTAGCTCTCTCCCTTTATCAGTCATATTGCCAACATTCAAAGTTCCTATTTTAACCTCTACACTTCTATCCTTCCTTATTTCACTCTCTCTCTCTCTCTGGCCTTTTCATTCTTTCATCAACAATAGCCCTATTTCCACAGGTATCTGGTACCTGAGGTTGTCATTGTTAACTCGGGCCTTAACCGATTTGCTACTGTATGTACTGTAAATCTTTTTCATGATCTACATCTACATCTTGGTTTGACACATGTTTTAATGTTTTATGCTTGAGCCTGAAATTAAACTTAACAATAGCTGAGTATTTTTTAAACAAATAAACTAATGACTTTTTTCATTGATTTATGTATTTAATTCCAAGTTCAAAAAACATGTTCCCAACATACAGTGAAATTCTTTTTTTTTTTGCTGTCCTCCAACTGTATACAACTAAAAAAGTCAAAATAAACATAAAATAGAATAAAATAAAGATATGTATAAAAAAAGAATAGGTATAAAAAGCATATACTGTATATTAAAGCAAAATATGAATATATGAAAAAATCACCACCAAGGCCATCCTGATGAATCTGGGCTCTGCTGATGGCAACATCTCAAGGCAGCTTTACTGATCCAACCGACACTGCACACCGCTGTGTTCCACGGATGCTGACCACTTCTCCAGATGGCACATAAAAGCCTGCTTGGTCTTGCAAATGCTCATCTGGACAAAGAAGAAGACTTTTCTGAAGAAGAAGACTCTTCTGTTTCATAGGTTCCTGTGTGGATTAATAAAGACAAACACATTCCTTTGAAACTGCTCAGGTACAGGGACTGAAGTGAACATGATGAGAAACAAAGACGTCCTTCAGGGAGCCTGGAGAACTATTTCTCAAGACTACATCGAACAATACAAGAACGTCTGGAGATTTGGAAGTGAAATGTGAAGAAATGTGTGTGGAGGGGGTGGGGTTGATCAATTCTTTTGCACACTGACTATATTGATAATAATAAAAATCTTAGGAAGATTCATTAGATAAAGTATTGATTAATCCATTCACTAATTCCTTTATTCTTTCAGGAACACACGGTCCTGATCCACACTCCGGTCCAGTAGGTGGCGGTAATAGACCGTTACACTGTTTATCAAACGCCTAAAACATCAAGAAGAAGCAGTCACCACATTTCCCGAGCAGCTAATCATCAGCTTAATATATTTCTGACTGAGTTTTACTGTTCTGTGTGCTGGAGTTAAACATAAATCCAGGTTATTGTGTGTGTTTCTGAAGATTTAACAGCTCGTTGTGCTTTAAACCCTGAGGTAAGTTGCACTGGCGCTGTGTGTCCGAGTCCCAAACGGATCTCCACTTCACTGTGTAAGTGCACTACGGTCAGTACAAAGAGTTAACGCGCATGCGCCCTGCGTAGGGCACTATTTAAACAATGACGAGTGGTTTTTATGTGGCGAACTTGTTTATTTATATGTTAAAGTATTCACATTTGCGCAGTAACTTTTAGGACTGTAAGGAGTTTCCTGAGTGCTGGTTTGCACGATTTCCGGTCGCGCATGCGCAGAGCGCAGATTTGGAACTTTGAACATGGAATATTTACTGTGTATAAATAATCAGTCATTATTGAGAACTGGAGCAAAACATGTCCCCGTACATTAAACTGTGTTTTTCTGTTTTCTGTAAAATTCAGAAATAATTAATATTTTGATCAAGAGCAAGTTTATAATGTGAATCAACTCATTACAAAATCTCCCCCCCCCAATCCTACTTAAAATTATTTTTGTTTCATTTGATAAAGTGTCCCTGCTAGACTCATCTCTAAGGACCCCTTGGTTCTTGTAAGTTTAATTATTTTTCACAGTTTAACACTATTTATTTTACACTGTTATTCAATTCAGTTCAATTTGATTTGTATAGCACGTTTAACAATTGACTGAGATGGTGATAGGAAGAAACCTTGAGAGGAACCAGACTCAACAGGGACCCCATCCTCATCTGGGTGATAACGGAGAGCAGGGATTGATCAGCACTCATACTGTGTGTTAGGAGACTCGCAGTTCAGTATAACAGGAGACATGTTTAAGTTCATATGGAGTCCAGTTGGTTATTGGAGGCTCTGGTAGACTGTAGGAAACTCCAGTCCTGAACTATCGAGCGACTGCAGTCACGAGTCCTCAGAGAACAGCTGCTGCATCAGCCGAGGACAGGAGCGTCTTCATGGTGAAGTGGAACCGTCCCCAGTCACCACACGCATCCCAGACAGACCACACGGGCTCCATGTGACCAGATCTCCAACCAGAAGAGGGACACCAGGACGAGTCAGACAGGACCAGAGGACAGAGGGGGTCTGGATCACTGGCAGCTCAGGAGAGACGTGTGTAGTGTGTGAGAGAGAGAGAGAGAGAGAGAGAGAGGGAGGAAAGAGGAGAGGGGAAGGGAGAGTAGAAGAGGAGAGATAACAGTCAGGTATGATCATAGATCCATAAGCATAATGTATAAGGTGAATGTATATTTAGTGCAGAGTGCAAGCAGGGACTCCGGCAGGCCTAACTATGACATTATAACAAAAAGGGAGGAGCCAAAAGGAAACACAGACATGAGGGGGAACTGGGATGTAAAACGACTCAATCACCTCACCATCAACAAATCTGAGTGATCAATAAGAGTGGGGAAGACAGCATCTAAACATACCAGGTTATGTTATGTCTTAAATTATACTATGTTTGGGGTAGATTTTTGTAAAAATAACCAATTTCAAGCAGATAAATATGCATCTAGCAAATGATGGGGAAAAAAAAGTGACCCCACCAACATTTCAGAGGTTTCCTAACATAATGTGGAATTGTGTCAACACCGTCAGGACTTTCATCTGAAAGTGGTGAATTATTGTGTAACATTGTTGATAAATACATCCAAATTGTGTTTTATTTCAGTACATAAAATGTTTTTTTTTGTTACATTTTCTTCAACAAAACATTAGTTTTTTGTTTATTTCCTGTTAATATGCATTTGTTTTTTAAAAGCATGATGCATTATAAAAATGTAGCATTTTTTTTCCGTAGTAGTACACAAAAACTGTATTTGTTTCAATGTATAAATGAGTTTTATGCTGCATAATTTAAAACTGTTCAGTCATTTATCATGTGTAGGATGTGATTTAAGTAAAGTAAAGTTAAAATTCCAGTAAAGTTAGATAATGTTTAATGAAGAGCTTATTAAGGACATTTTAGGCACAATAAATCTATAGGAATAATGAAATTAATTTCAGGAAGGTATGCCAAGACAGCAGTTGTGAAAAGCGTAAGAGAAGGAATAAATTCAAATTCTAATTTTATTTGTCACATACACAGTCATACACAGTACGATATGCAGTGAAATGCTTATACGACATTTTTTATTTACAAGAAAATAAGGAAATAAATAGTGAATAGTGAAATAGAGGAGTTAAACTATAAAACAAGATGCCAGATACAAAAAAGTTTTAAAAATATATAGAAATCTAAAATATATAAAACTTTTATAAAGATTTATAGAGATGCTGAACATAGCGATGTATTCTTCAGAGTGGAGACAGAAAGACTAAGGTTTTAGGGTTGAACATTGTTTCTAAACATTCTTCTTCTTATTATTATTATTGTTATTAATCTGTGTTTAGAGTTGTAATGAGTTCAGCAGGAGACATGCGGCACTTCTCCAGGAGGTCTCGGGCTCCTGCTCCTGCTCCCTCACAGGTAATGCTGATTTGAAAAAAAAAATATATATATATATATAATCAATAATATGTTTATACTTGTACTTTTTAATATGTAATAAAAAGTTTGGCCAGTTTTTATATTTAACTACCCTGCTTCACTGCCAACTATTACTGCTAATCACACAAAATTTCATAACCAGACTCAAACCTTCAGTGAGCCTTCAGTGAGATCTAAAACCATTTGCTTCCTCCTTTTCTGTTCACTCAAACTCTCAAATGAGGTCCAGAGAGGTATTTATGCATTAGCCCGGGGACAAAAAAACATCAGAGAGAGTATTATAGTATTACATACATTGGACGTGGCCAATACAACATTTTGGAGTGATTATTTATAAAAAGAAGGAATTACCTGGTAAGCTTAGCAACAGCAAAAGACAGATATTCTTCACTGGTCAAGTCAGTCAACTGATCTCAACTCAATAGAGCCATTTACATTTAGGCAGACACCCTTATCCAGAGCAACTTACATTTTTTCCCCTCATTATTCATCTGAGCAGTTAAGAGCCTTGCTCAAGGGCCCAACAGTGGTAACTTGGTGGTCATGGGGTTTGAACCTGACCTTCTGAACCTTAAGACTGAAGTCAGAAAGACCCACAAGTAGCTGTAGCAGTAGCTGCAGTAAAGGCCTGGCAAAGCATCTCCCAAGAGGAATCTCAGCATTACTTAATAAAGTAAAGCCTTTATTTTTGTCACATATACATTACAGCACAGTGAAATTTCTTCTTCGCATAACCCAGTGTAACTGGGGTCAGAGCGCAGGGTCAGCCATGGTGCAGCACCCCTGGAGCAGTTAGGGTTAAGGGCCTTGCTCAAGGGCCCAACAATGGCAACCTGGCTGAGCTGGGATAATAGGTTTTAGTCTAGACTTAAACACTGAGACTGTGTCTGAGTCCCGAACACTATTTGGAAGGGTATTCCATAACTAACTGCTGTAGTTTTTTATAATACGCCGTCCTGACAAGCAGCTTGCTTTCTTTGATCAAAGTAGGCATGGTGGATCGTAAGACACTAGCAGTTCACTCAGATAATGCGGCTCAAGACAATTTAATACTTTGTACAACAAAAGTGGTATTTTAAAATCAATGTAAAATTTTACAGGGAGCCAATGCAGTGTGGATAAGATAGGGTTGATGTGCTCATATCTTCTGGTTCTAGTGAGGACTCTGGCTGCTGCATTCTGAACTAATTGAAGCTTGTTTATGCACCTAGTTGAACAACCAGACAGTAAGGCGTTACAATAGTCCAACCTAGAGATGATAAAAGCATGAACTAGTTTTTCTGCATTGTTTAGTGACAATATATTCCTTAATTTGGCAATATTTCTGAAGTGAAAGAATGCTATAGTGATATTATCTACATGAGCTTGAAATGAAAGGCTAGAATCTATAATGACACCCAGGTTTTTTATTGTTGCACTGGATAAAACAGAAAGGCCATCTAAAGTTACAGTGTAATCTAAAATCTTGCTTCTAGCTACATGTGGTCCCATGACTAGAACTTCTGTCTTATCAGGATTAAACCGAAGGAATTTAATTAACATCCAGTTTTTTGTATCTTTACGCATTGCTCAACCTTAGCAAGCTGTTTTTTCTCATCTGTTTTTGCTGAGATGTATAACTGTATGTCGTCAGCATAACAATGAAAACTAATACCATGGTTACGGATTATTTTGCCCAAAGGAAGAATGTAAAGGGAAAAAGGGGCCTAAAACTGAACCATGTGGAACACCAAACTCCACTAGAGAACATGCAGAATAATCACCATCTAAATCTACATACTGATAACGATCAGTCAAATAGGATCTGAGCCGGGAGAGGGCTGTTCCCTTAAAAAAAAAAGCTGCACTGAGGTCGAGTAACACAAGCATAGTTACGCACCCCTGATCAGAGGCCAATAGGAGGTCATTTACTACTTTAACGAGTGCTGTCTCTGTGCTGTGATGAGGCCTAAATCCTGACTGATACAGTTCATGTATGCTATTTCTATGTAGATATGAGCAGAGCTGCTCCGCTACTGTCTTTTCCAGAATCTTAGAGATAAAGGGGAGGTTTGATAAGAAAGCTGACAGGGGTCGAGGTCAGACTTCTTAATTATCGGTTTAATAACTGCTAATTTAAAAGATTTTGGAACATACCCAATGCTGAGTGAAGAATTAGTTATTTTCAACAGGGGTTCTGTTATTTCTGGCACTATTTGTTTGAGAAAATGTGTTAACATAGGATCTATTATACAGGTTGATGAATTTGCAGAAAAGATGAGTGAAATTAGTTCATTCCCACCAAGTATTCTAGGTTTCGATCTGACATGGTTAGTTTAACATCTGCATCAATTACCTAGTCCAGTTTCAAAGCCTCAATTTTATGCCTAATATTTATAATTTTATTATTAAAAAAGTTATACAGAAAATCCATTAAATTTATATCCATGTTTTTGTACGATAGTCAGATTATCATAAATTATCGTAAATAGCTGTCACGCCTCCTCCTTTACCAGTTAGTCGAGGCTGGTGTATGTAGCTGTATCCAGGAGGACTAGCTTCATTTAAAGCTACATACTCGTCTTTTTTAATCCACATTTCTGTTAAACAGAATATATCAAACTCCTGATCTGTGATAATTTCATTAACAACAACTGCTTTAGATGCAAGAGATCTAATATTTAACAGTCCTAACTCCAGATCAGACGTGCCGGCTGCACATTCAGTGTGCTATGAGGTTGTGGTATCTATGTTAATTAAATTACTAAAACAGAATTTCTGAGTCTTTCTAAGTTTGTGTTTAGCTCGGGGAACAGACACCGTCTCAATATGATGGACCCTGAATGATGACTCTATGCAGCTAGCATAAAGGTTGGTTTAGCCTGTTTGTCTGCTCCCTGGCCTGTGCTCTGGGTAGTCACAGATTAACTAGGCATATGGTTCAGCGACCATAACCTGCTGTAAGCTATGTCGCCACGTCTCATTGGGATGGGGCCAGAGCAAACTACTTTTTCAGACATCGCCTTCGCTAGTTTAAACACCTCTGTAAAGTTATGCTCAGGCGTTTATTATTAGCTCCAGCATGTACCACAATCTTAGAGAACCTATGCTGTCCTAGAGCCCTAAGATTACCTGCTATACTCAATAGAGCCATTTACATTTAGGAATTTAACAGATGTCCTTATCCAGATAAACTTACATTTTTTTAAATATCTTATTATACATCTGAGCAGTTGAGGGTTAAGGGCCAATAGTGGCAATGCCCCCCCCCCCCCCCCCTTCCCAATCACCTCTTGAGGGTTTCATTTAAAATTCAATCCTGTAAATTCTTTAGAGATCAGGACGGATGGGAGACCCGTCTGCCAGGGTTTTGCCTAGCATAGACCCCTGCACACTGCACACCCATTCTACTTCCTTGCACATGCCCCTGTCTGGCCCCCAGCATCAGGTGACAACAGGGTCTGAAGGCCTGGCTACAGCAAGCTGATCTAAATCTAAAGTCTTTTCTGAATGAGTGTTATTGTTGTTTGATCTTTAGCTGTGTGAGGATGTGAAAATGGAGACTTCAGATGGAGAAAAGTGGTCAGAAGTCTGTGTGAAGAAAGAGGAGACGCTGGATCTGAACATCTGCAGCCATGGAGACGACCTCAACACCAAATCTGAAGATATCTCCATCAAAGAGGAAGATCCTGACCATAAAGAACAGCTCTGTAAGACATCAGGCCTCTCTGGAGCTCAGTAATACTCTCACTCACTCAATCCACACTACACACTACCTAGTGCACTAAAAAGACAAAAAGATGTAGATTGTGATTTACCCTGTGTGTTGGATTTTAAGTAGAAGATATTCAAACAGATTTTATCAGTAAACAGTAAACTTGCAGGTTTTTATGTTTAAAAAGAGAGAAATATCATATCTATGAGGAGATAAAACTCATTTTTTAAAAAGTTTCCTTTACATACATTATAAACAGATGATTATCTGCCATTCTATAAAGATACTATATGGTGAGGTTTTTCTTTTCATATAACAGCATGGCCCGAAGTGTTTTATTTCTCGTATGCTACGTTGATTTGCCTACGATAAAAATTTTAATGTATTAAATGATGACACATTGCAAATTTAATTAATTCCCATTTAATGTTGCAAAATGTCGGTATTTCTGTTCTCATTCAAGTTATAGCAGAACATTAGTTGCAGGGCAGTAATTCTGAAGTAACCAGAGTGGTGTTTGCTTTGCCACAATGGGGCAAATTTGGACACCTCTTGTGCCCCAGTGATACAGCTTATACTCTTTTGGGGGGTATGCTCTGACACGGCTTGCGAGCCTCTTCAAATGTAGTAAATTTTATATTTCTGCAAAATTCTTGCTTTGTGCAAGAATTTTGCACAATATTGCCAAGAATTTTGAAATATTGCCAAGATAAGAAATATATTTTCACTAAATGATGAAAAACTAGTTCATGCTTTTATCACCTCTAGGTTGGACTATTGTAACGCCTTACTGTCTGGTTGTTCAACTAGGTGTATAAACAAGCTTCAGTTAGTGCAGAATGCAGCAGCGAGGGTCCTCACTAGAACCAGAAGATACGAGCACATCACCCCTATCTTATCTACACTGCATTGGCTCCCTGTGAAATTTCGCATAGTTCATAAGATACTACTTTTGACGTATAAAGCACTAAATGGTCTTGCGCCGCAGTATCTTAGTGAACTGCTAGTGTCTTACGATCCGCCACGCCTACTTCCATCAAAGGATGCAGGCTGCTTGTCAGTACCACGTATTATTAAAACTACAGCAGGGGGCGGAGCTTTTTCTTACAAAGCCCCAAAGTTATGGAATAGTTTTCCTATTAATGTTCGGGTCTCAGACACAGTCTCAGTGTTTAAGTCTAGTCGTATTTATCTAGTCAAGCATTTTTGTAAATAGATGAGCCTTAGGTAAAGGAGCAGATCTGGGGGACTCATGGATGTAGAGTATCTGGTGAACTGGCATGTTTAGATGCTGTCCTCCCCACTCTCATTGTTCACTCAGGTTTGTTGACGGTGAGGTGATTGCTGCAAAATTCTTGCTTTGTGCTAGAATCTGTCTCATTGTTAAGTCTATGGGATTTTTTTAGGCAGCAATCAGTCATAGTCATATGAAAAGTCATAGTAAGCGACACGATTTGACACCTCATTCATGGGTCTACTACAAATGGTACGGGACGAGTTATGCACCTGGGGGTGTTATTTGTGGGTTGAGAGAAGAAGACAAAAAGAATAAGCCTGCCAGCTAATACATATTGTATTTCCACTTTCTCTCCTGCATTGAATACTGCAATGAATATTGTAACTGTTTTCACTCAATTCCAGCCAATCAGAGGCTAGAGAAGGGATGATGCCAGCCAATTAGAAGCTGTTTTTTATGATCTCCTTCCAGTGTTCTGTCTACTCAGTATGCATCTGTGAAACCATGAATTTTTTTCTGAAAAACTTCAGGCTTTGAAACCACACAATTTAAGTAATACAGATAAACTAACCACATCACATCAGAACTTAGAACACTTTACTCCCCTTGAAGCGAGAGAACTAATTTCACTCATCTCTTCTTCAAAATCGTCAACCTGTATATTAGATTCTATACCGACATATTTTCTCAAGCAGATAGTACCAGCAATAATAGAACCCCTGTTGAAAGTAATTAACTGTTCACTCAGCAGTGGGTATGTTCCCAAATCCTTTAAATGAGCAGTTATTAAACCGAATCAAGAAACCTGACCTTCATCTCTGTCAGCTTTCTAATTACAGGCCGATATCAAACCTTCCCTTTATTTCCAAGATTCTGGAAAACGTAGTATCACAGCACCTATGTTCACATATACACAGAAATAGCATAATTGAACTGTATCAGTCAGGATTTAGGCCTCATCACAGCACAGAGACAGCACTTGTTAAAGTAGTAAATGACCTCCTATTGGCCTCTGATCAGGGTTGCATCACTATACTTGTGCAGTTTTTGACACCATTGATCATAGTTTTCTCCTTCACAGATTAGAAAAGATAGTAGGAATTAAGGGAACTGCCCTCTTGTGGCTGAGATCCTATTTGACTGTTCGTTATCAGTTTGTAGATTTAGATCGTGCCCATTCCTCATGTTCTCAAATGGAGTTTGGTGTTCCACAGGGTTCAGTTTTAGACCCACTGCTTTTTCCCTTTACATGCTTCCTCTGGGCAACATAATTCGTAAACATGGTATTAGTTTTCATTGTTATGCTGATGACACACAATTATATGTCTCAGCAAAACCAGATGAGAAAAACCAGTTTGCTAAAATTGAACAATGTGCAGGACATAAGAGACTGGATGTTAATTAATTTTCTTCTGCTTAATCCTGATAAGACAGAAGTTCTGGTCATAGCACCACAAGTAGCTAGAAGTAAGCTTTCTGATCACACTGTAACTTTAGATGGCCTTTCTGTTCCATCAAGTGCAACAGTAAAAGACCTTGGTGTGATTATAGATTCCAGCCTTTCATTTGAAGCACATGTAGATAATATTACCAGGATAGTTTTCTTTCACCTTAGAAATATTGCCAAGATAAGAAATATATTTTCACTAAATGATGCAGAAAAACTAGTTCATGCTTTTATCACCTCTAGGTTGGACTATTGTAACGCCTTACTGTCTGGTTGTTCAACTAGGTGTATAAACAAGCTTCAGTTAGTGCAGAATGCAGCAGCGAGGGTCCTCACTAAAACCAGAAGATACAAGCACATCACCCCTATCTTATCTACATTGCATTGGCTCCCTGTGAAATTTCGCATAGTTCATAAGATACTACTTTTGACGTATAAAGCACTAAATGGTCTCGCGCCGCAGTATCTTAGTGAACTGCTAGTGTCTTACGATCCGCCACGCCTACTTCCATCAAAGAATGCAGGCTGCTTGTCAGTACCACGTATTATTAAAACTACAGCAGGGGCAGAGCTTTTTCTTACAAAGCCCCAAAGTTATGGAATAGTCTTCCTATTAATGTTCGGGACTCGGACACAGTCTAGGCTAAAAACCTATTTATCTAGCCAAGCATTTTTTAAAATAGATTAGCCTTAGGTAAAGGAGCAGATCTGGGGGGCTCATGGACGTAGAGTATCTGGTGAACTGGTATGTTTAGATGCTGTCCTCCCCACTCTCATTGATCACTCAGGTTTGTTGACGGTGAGGTGATTGGTTGCTTTACATCTCAGTTCCCCCTCATGTCTGTGTTTCCTTCTGGCTCTCCCTTTTAGTTATGCTGTTATAGTTAGTCCTGCCGGAGTCCCTGCTTGCACTTTGCACTAAATATACATTCACCTTATACATGTTTGACTGTGACCATACCTAACCGCCATCTCTCCTTATCTTCTGCTCTCTCCCCTTCTGCTCTCTCCTCTCTCTCTCTCCCTCTCTCCCTTTCCCTCTCCCTGTCTCTCTGTCGAGCTATACATGTCGCTCCTGAGTCGCCAGTGATCCAGACCCCTCTGCCCCCTGGACCTGGCTATCCCGTCCTGGAGTTCTGCTTCTGGTTGGAGATCTCGTTGCATGGATGCCCCGTGTGGTCTGCCTGGGATGCGTGTGGTGGCTGGGGATGGTTTCCACGAAGACTGTCCTGTCCTTGACTGATGCAGACAGCTGTTCTCTGGGGACCTGTGACTTCTGTCGTTCGGATTGGAATTTCCTACAGTCTACCTGAGCCTTCAGTAACAAACTGGACTCCATTTAATTTAAACACATGTCCTGGTATACTGAACTTCCAGGCTTGCACAGTATGAGTGCAGATCAATCACTGCTGTTCGTGTCCTCTCAAGGTTTCTTCCTATTACCATCTCAGAGAGTTTTTCCTTGCCACCGTCGCCCTCGGCTTGCTCATCCGGGACAATCTTATCATTTTGATTCATACACATTGCATTCATACAAACTTACTTCTTTTGATTGTGTAAAGCAGCTTTGCGACAATGTCAATTGTTAAAAGCGCTATACAAATAAAATTGACTTGAATTGAATTTAATTAAATGCAGTCACTGTTGATATTGTGGCAGGCCACCAGGAAATTAATATATGGGAGATGCTGTATGTGTACACTTTCTTTCCATTTTGCTCATGGTCTTTTTCTGTGTCCAGACTGTGAGATCTGCAAATCCTTCTTCTTCAACAAGTGTGAGGTTCATGGTTCTCCCCTCTTCATCCCTGATACCTCTGTCCCCATGGGGGTCTCTGACCGAGCCAGGCAAACTCTTCCTACTGGACTAGAGATTCAGGAGTCCAGTATTCCTGATGCAGGCCTGGGAGTGTTCAATAAGGGGGAGACAGTTCCAGTAGGTGCACACTTTGGACCCTACCAGGGAGAGCTGGTGGACAGAGAGGAGGCTATGAACAGTGAATACTCCTGGGTGGTGAGTTATTTACTTACTCACTTACTTTTTAAGCATTAAAGTGTCCCCACAGGGTAAAGGTAGCACCATACATGCATGCACATCTACCTATCTATCTACTGTATGTATGTGTTCATTTGCAGTACATGGCATATTAAGATTAGGGCTGAATCTTATTTTCTTATTGTTTTGAATTTTAAATTATTTTACACATTCTAACAAGACAATAACACATTACAGAAAATACTGACATTTATTACTACATATATTTCACACTAGTACTATCAGTTCAACTGGCTATTATGTGCTACATAAATAAATTATATAAAACATTTTTTTATTTAAGTAAATTTATATAAATTGCAAAAATGGCCTTTGCCTATTTTTGTCTAGCATCATCTTCTGCAGGTGAATGAATGATCCTTCTACAACTGCTCCTTCATTATGAACCCTTAACTCTGTTCCCCAGTTATACTTTCCTCCAACATCCAAGACAAAGCCTTTCTTTTATTGATTTGATTTACTGCATTTTGAACTGAGGATCTACAATTGATGCAATATCCAAGTTTTTGTATCAAGTGTTATTATATTTCTCATTCATGTATTCCAGGATAGCTGTCCTGATGATTTTGGTTAGTTCTGAGTCAGGCTTACACTTAAAAACCTGAAAACTCATTTAGAAAATCTGCCTCTATCCACCAAACCTGTTCTGGTTGGCACCAGAACAGGTTTGAGGGAGAGGGAGTAGCTACTGAGGAATTGCCCCCACTAACTTCTTCTGTGGCTTCAGTAACCCACATCTGATTCTATAGTGTAGATCCCGTGTGTTAGCCCCAGATGACACTTTTGTGGTTTTTGTCAGCTCGCCCATCTGAGCTCCTTCAGCACTCTCTCATCACAGTGAATACTGACATCATCAAGATATGCAGCAGAGTATGGATGGTATGCAGGAAATCCTCTTTTCGTTCATTGCATTAAAAAAGGTTTGTGGGAAAAGGAATGTTTGTAAGTAATACAATAATTAGAAACTTTTTTTGTTTACTTTGAGATGTATAATGCCTTCACAGAGGGTCTGGAAAGCATTATTGTGTTGTTACTGGCATAAATAAATTCCTTCTATAGCTGTGTGCAATAAGCTTAGATGTGAAATTATACAACAGGAAATGTGTTTAGGGTTGAGGTTACCAACTGTTCGGAGATGGAACCTTGGGTACAAAATTCTTTGTGGCCGTTTCAGTCCTTAAACTATCAGAGCGACTGCAGTCATAATTCAATTCAATTTTATTTGTATAGCACTTTTAACAATGTTCATTGTCGAACCCTAATCCCTCACAGAAAAACTGCTTGTATCAGGGCAACCCAAAGCCATCCACATGGTCCTGAGTTATCACATGCACCTTTAAGCAGACCATATGGGGCCATCCTCACCACCAGTTAGTGGTCTCCATGTGATGAGAACACCAATCAATTGTAGGCCATCAGGAGGGATCTGAGCAGATCTGAAGTGCAGAAGGGGCAGGATCACTAATATCTCAGGAGTGCCATGTGTAGCTTGACTGTTGCTCAGGCTTGAAACCCTATTTGCAAACTTCATTGCTAGTTCTAGTTTTAGAGACTTGAGACTTTGACTTTTTGTATATTCTAACTTTTTCAACAGAGGTCATCCTAATACATGGCAAGGAGCATTGTTCTGCTTTTCATCCTGTTTTAAAAATCCAAGCCATTCCCAAAATCAAAGATGTGTGATCTCTTAGTGCAACAATATTTACATTTACATTTAGGCATTTGGCAGACGGTCTTATTCAGAGCGACTTACAAGAAGTGCTTTAAAGTTTACATCACTGGATAGATACTTACACTGGGTTACTAGGTTACTAACTAACAATCAAACACAACTAGGAAGAGTTTTTATTTTTATTTAATTAGTTTTTTAGGGTGGGATTAGTCCAAGTATTGGAGAAACTGGTATGTCTCTTGATCTCTCTAATATTGATCTCTCATTTTTAATGTCAGTTGTTTTGGTCCTGTATTATATATATATTCGATTCCACATTTCTTATATATTCATCATTATCAAAGGAAATTTTATTGCAATAATTATTAAAGTTTCGAATGCACTGCCCTACTGTAAATATCTGTCCATTCATTAATTTTATCCAAATTTGAGTCAGCAGCAAGTATACTTTTGTGTGCTACACTTAACGTAAATGGTTGTGTATGTACTAACGTACATAACTGGCAGTAATTAATTAAAGTATATATTTAATGTATTATGAGTACATTACAGCAATTCTTATTGTGTTACAAATACATGATTGATATACTATGAGTATATTCTTATTGCAGCAGTGACGTGCTGTTATACTTCTGGCCAATTCCAAATACTAAAAAAGTACACTGTGAGCGTAATACAAATATACTTTATTATATCAACCAGTCCACACAGGCTTCTATAATACTGTATTGCAAATGTGTTACCAGTACACTAAAAGTGTTTAGGATCATTTACACATGCTGAATGCATTTTCTACACTATAAAATGTTTTTCAGTTATTATGAGGCAGATTTTATCCACGAGTTCAACAGATTCAATTTGCACAAAGTTACAAAAAACACTACTAAAGTTTATTTGTGGTCAACAAAATGTCAGATTGTCTAAAACCCACAAACTAAAATTTAAACTGTTGTCTGAACAAAGGTAGACGCTAGTATTAGAATATACAGTATTGGTAAAACAGGGCGGAGCTATGGAGCATTATACCAGATTCCAAATTCTATATATATTCTATATCTTCCTATATCTGAAATCTGTGGACAAGTCTGGGCTACCTGGTAAGTTCAAAGCCTGGGTCTACCAGCATGGCATCCTTCCCAGAATCCTGTGGCCCCTCCTCATTTGTACTGTCCCAATCTCTATTGTTGAGATCTTAGAGAGTAAAGTCAGCAACCACCTCCGGAGATGGCTTGGGTTACTGAAGAGTCTGAGTAGCATAGCACTTTATGGGAGCAACAACATACTGCAGCTGCCCTTCAAATCCTTGGAAGAGTCCATGCTTCCAAGTCCATCTAATCTCCACACATGGGGCATAGCAGAAACATCAGCATGCCCATTGTGTTCCAAGAGAGGCACTCTAGAGCAAATCCTCAGCTGCTGCATTATGGCACTTGGAAAGGACGATACCGGTAGAGACATGACCAAGTCCTTAAGACCATCGCTGAAGTTATCAGCACGGGACTGGTGTGGGCAAAGCAGTTTCGTCCCTCCAAAAAAACAATCGCCTTTGTTAGAGCTGGGGAGCAGGTAGCCTCAGACAAAAGAACTCCGGCAGGGATTCTGACCTCGGCTAGAGACTGGCAGCTTTCGGTGGACCTTAAACAACAACTGAAGTTCCCCAGCCATATTGCTGTTACCACCCTTCGACCAGACATGGTCCTTGTGTCTGAGGCTTCAAAGCAGGTTGTGCTGTTGGAGCTTACAGTCCCTTGGGAAGATCGCCTGGATGAAGCTTTTGAGAGGAAGCTTTCCAAGTACGCGGGACTGGTCAGTAATCGTCAGCAGGCTGGGTGGAGAGCAAGGTGCCTTCCAGTGGAGGTTGGTTGTAGAGGATTTGCGGCCCGTTCCTTAGTCCGAGCCCTAAACAGTTTAGGCATTATTGGAGAGCGAAAGAGGAGAGCTATCCGAAGCGGCAGAGAAGGCCTCAAGATGGCTGTGGCTTAAGAGAGGCCAACCATGGAGCTGTGGTAGCTAGTGAGCCATCTGGACACAAGCTGGGGTCTGATCAACCCTGGCTGTGTCACCTGATTGAGGGTGTATAATGTTGAAAGACCCGAAACACCCGATGACTTCAGGAACATCACTGAAGATGTGTCCAGATGCATCAGTAGATGTATTTATATAACATATATTGTACACCTGGGTTTTCTTATATTTTCCTTATATTGTATATTTGTACTGTACAGATATTTTATTATTAGTTTAATCTACTTTTTTCTTCTTTTTTTATATTTATTTCCTATAAATAGTCTTTAATAGTCTTTTATTTTAAGGTCAAGGGTAGTCGCCTAAGCATTTCACTGCATATTGTACTGTGTATGACTGTGTATGTGACAAATAAAATTAGAATTTTGAATTTGAAGTGAGGTACATAAGATTTAGCAACAACACATTAGACAATACATTCTATAGTTTAAACTATGTACATAATTACCAACTACCTAACAAACAAACATGAAATTTACTTTATGCTGATGAAAATAAAATAATGGTTTCCAGCCATGAATTCAAACTAGGAGCGGAAGAACTGGGGAGCCAATCAGAAAACAGACAGTCTGAATTCGCCCGCCTTCAGTTTCTGATTGGCTGGTGTTGTGCTGATTCTAGTCTCTGGTTGGTTGGAATAGTTGCAGCGTTCTAACGCTTTATGATAGGACACATGGCTCCAAATAACACAGCTCCCAGGTTCATAAGGGCATGCAAACCTCTCCACCACGATAAGGTGATGGTTCCCAGAGAGGCTACTACTGTAAACACTCTTAGATTAATTAACTCTATACAGCTAACTAGTACAGTTTCCTCTATACTCTATTCAGGGAAACATTTTTTGGGGTAAAACCTTACCGACCAATTTGCATAAATAAAGTGCTTGATTGATTTATCCATATTTAAAGTTCCAACTCATGGCAGATTTTTTAAAGCCAACGAACTAAGGTTAAATGTAAAATTGCTGCTATTCCCGCCGATGTACTTGCTATTATGTTGAGGAACATGGATGGCTGTGTTGAAATGTCAAGGTATGTAGAGTATTTTCTTTGGTTCAGATTGCTTGATCTTAGTGAGTGAGTTATTACAGGATTCTTTCGAGTGAATCACCCTGCATAAGAATATTGGCATAAACCAATATTAGTTCTTGTGTATCTAATTGAATTGGAAGACATAGCTTGATTTCATAAATTAAATGTAAATTTGTATTTGTTGTACAGATATGCTGGAACAGGCAGTGTGAAGAGTTCATAGATGCCAAAAGAGAAATCCATGCGAATTGGTTGAGGTGAGGGACACACCAGTTGTTGGGTCTTTGTTCAGTTATTGATTTTACAGCTCCTAATATGTCCTGTCACAAAGGTCTGCATCGTGCTTTCTCTCGGTCTGTAACTCAGAATTAATTTTAGATTTTTTTGCCTCACTCTTTTAGGTATGTGAATTGTGCCCATAATGATAAAGAACAGAATCTTGTGGCATTTCAGTATCGAGGGGAAATTCTGTATCGTTGCTGTCGACCCATTAACCCAGGACAGGAGCTCTTGGTGTGGTATGAAGAGGAGTACGCCAAAGATCTCAGTCCTGTGTTTCAACACCTCTGGAACAAAAAGTGCTCCATAAATGGTAAAGTCCGTCCATCACCACGCAAATCATTACAACATTATATTTGTATGATGGAGGAGCCTAACATTCTATCCAGCATGAGGACTAACATTTATGGTTAGGTTTGTAAGTATTGGACAGTCAGTAGTAGTGCCATCTATTGGTGGCACTCGGGATAACGTTAGGGTTAGGGTGACCCACAATCCAAGGTTTAAGTGACTTCAAACGATTAGCACCCAAATGTTTACAGTTAACACTTATATGCGTATACATGTGTTTTTCACTCTCTTTGCAAAGTCCAAAACTAGGGCTGAAACGATTCCTCGAGTAATTCGATTACAAAAAATGATAGAGGCAAAATCTTCTGCCTCGAAGCTTCTTTTAATAAATTTTAAAAGCTTGCGTTATGTTATTGCGCAATTATTTGTTTGGCGTGACACAGCGCGCTTCCGGATGCAAGTAGCCAGTAAACACAGACGAAGAAGAAGCGCTTGCTTCACCCAGAAAGCGGAAGGAGACGCGAACAGTTAGCTGTGTATTGATTTGAGGCAGCGTTCTGTTGCGGGCTGCAAAATGGAAGGGAGCGATAAAAATATCAGCCAGGCCAAGAGAAGAAGAAACCAGCAAGAACGTTTTTTTTTTTAATACTTAAAGGTAATTTGAAATACTTTTTTTTGTTTTTGTTTTTGCATCTGAGAAAAGGCTTTAAGAATAAGAATGTATGGCTTAATGCACTTAATTAATCTCAGTCAACTTTAAACTATTCCTTATATTGTGAATAATGACAATGTTTATTTTTGATAAATGCTGTATGCATTTTAAAAATAAATGTAGATTTTTCTAAAAAAGAAAAACCAATTAATCTTTGTTTCTCGTGTATTTTACATTTAATATGTAAAAGTTTTTAAATAAAAAAATAAGTTTAATTAAGCAAAAGTACATTTTATCCGATTACTCAATCAATCAATAATTTTTTGTATAATATTCGATTACTAAAATATTCGATAGCTACAGCCCTATCCACAACATAATGGAATTTAGGGAGCACTGACTTTAAGCATGAAAAGTTTAAATTTGCATGGTAAAATCTGCAACAACATCATCACTAGACAGTCCATCAGGGTATGTCTTCTGCAATTCACTAATCTTGCCATAAAGTTCACAGAGCTCTTCTTTGGCATTAGTGCTAGGTGTAATGTACACTCCGATAATGAAAACAGTGGTGAATTCCAGCGGGAAATTAAAAAGTCTACATCTAACAGTCACAATCTCCACCAACGATGAGCAATAGCTAGAAACTAGCACAGAGTTCTTACACCATTCCGTGTTGATGTAATCACACAAGCTGCCGCTGCGAGTCTTACCTCACAGAGCTGCATTTCTGTCAGCACAGAACGAGGCCTCCCCATCTAGCTGAATGGTTCTAAATGGTTAATGCAGTATTTTTGTTGAACCACATGAATTAAAGCTGAAAGTGTACACTTGAAACATATCTTTATTTATTCATTTCTAATCCGTTGTAATCATGTACAGTGTAAAAATTTGTTTAAAGAATTGAATATATATAATACTGTATATATTTGAAGATGACTCAAATTTTTAGCAAATTCACAGAATTCACCCAGATGAGGATGGGTTCCCTGTTGAGTCTGGTTCCTCTCAAGGTTTCTTCCTATTACCATCTCAGGGAGTTTTTCCTTGCCACCGTCGCCCTCGGCTCGCTCATTCAGGGACAATCTTATCATTTTGATTCATACACATTGCATACAGACTTACTTCTTTTTATTGTGTAAAGCTGCTTTGCGACAATGTTAATTGTTAAAAGCGCTATATAAATAAAATTGACTTGACTTGACTTGACAGAGTGACTTATCTGTAGCTGTTTTTTTAAAATAACAGATTAGTAGGTTTCGTTTCATGTGAAATCTAACCTGACACATTTAAGTGCAGTGTAATTACTTGTTGCATTTTTGTTCACTTTTTGTTTTTCTTTCTCTTCTTAGTCTTTTCCTGCTCATGTGCTCTTTTCTTTTTATCTTAAATTTATCTAGACATCCAGAGATGCCGCTACACTGAGTCTGTTAGACTGCAGGAATCAGTTGAGATTAAAAATGAACTTCAGCTTCCCTCCAAAACTTCAAATAGTCCACCAACACCATGTGATCCTCTCTGTTCTGATACTTCTCCCAATGAGATACAAAAAGATATTCAACATTGTTCAGACAGTAGTAAGAGTTTTGGTCATCAGAATGAACTCAAAATTCACCAGTGCACTCATACAGGAGAAAAGCCACATCAATGTTCTCAAAGTGGAAAGAGTTTTAAGCAACAAAGTGATCTCCAACAGCACCAGCACGTTCACACAGAAGAGAAGTTTTATTGCTGCTCACAGTGTGGAAAGAGTTTTAATCGACATGATTGTCTTCAACGACACCAGCGCATTCACACAGGAGAGAAGCCGTATCACAGTTTTAATCGGCAGAGTAATCTCAAAGGACACCAGCGCACTCACACAGAAGAGAAGTTTTATTGCTGCTCACAGTGTGGAAAGAGTTTTAATCGACACTATCATCTCCAAAGACACCAGAGAATTCACACAGGAGAGAAGCTGTATCATTGCGCACATTGTGAAATGAGCTTTATTTGCCAGGGTGCTCTCCTAGTCCATGAGCGCACTCACACAGGAGAGAAGCCGTATCACTGTTCTCACTGTGGAAAGAGTTTTACACAACCCAATCATGTCCAAAGACACCAGCGCATTCACACAGGAGAGAAACCGTATCACTGTTCTCAGTGTGGAAAGAGTTTTAGTCAACACAATCATCTCCAAAGACACCAGCTCGTTCACACAGGAGGGAAGCCGTATTACTGTTCACAGTGTGGAAAGATGTTTACCTATTCACATAAATTAAAAGCCCACAAGTGCAGTAACTCATAGAAGCTGCATGATCTGTAGTTGAGTTGATGTTTTTTTTATATTCATTGAAAATGGTCTGTAATTTGATTAGATTTTTAAATGTATCTAGACCATTTTGGCCCCTTTGTCATTATATAGTCATGTTTATGTTTTCTTTTGACCTTTAGTAATTGTAACATGAAACATCATCACATATATCAGTGTGGTACTGCAGCAGTACAACACTGTAAAAAATATCCGTATATTTAACAGTGATAAACAGTAAAATTGTGACAGGAAAAATCTGTAAACTATAAAAATATTTAAAAACTGTAGATTTAATGTGAATTTCCCGTAAATAAATGAATCTGTGAAAAACAGTAACTTGTATATTGTTTCTCAGAAGAAAAATACTTAACAATACCGTAATGCACTATTGCAGTGTTTTTTTAAATGGAAAATTTTCATAAAGTTTATAACGGTGATTTTTACATTTATTTGTTGAAAAAAATTGCAGGTTTTAATTGTTGCATGCAAGTATGATTGTGTTGGTAATGAATGTATGCTATAATATTCAATAACAATAACAATCACATTGTGATTTTTTAAATATATGTTCACATCATAATGAATTAAATAGCACTATTAAGAAATCAAAATCACTTTAGACTTCAAGTGTCATATTCGAGTAAAATTAAATCTTTACATGTCTTTATCAGTTCCCTTTTGTTTTTGTTTTTTTTTAAAACAGCATATTCTTCTTCTTTATACAAAACAATCTTTTTTATGATTATTATGATAATTTATTTATACTTAAATAATACTATATCTCAATTTCTTATGGAAAATAGAACGGTATGATTTTAAAAGTACTGTATCTCAAGTCCTTTCACATCAAGGCGCCTGAATTCAAACGGGCCAATCAGCGAACTGCATCAATTAACGTCTTTGCAGCTGCGTTCACTTTGGACTACGGCATCACGGCATCATCGTTTTCACCAAGTTTTTTCTATTTTCTTGGATTTAATCTAAACCACAGCTCGTTTTCAGCAACTTCGGTCAGAAAATTATCTAAATTGCTTTATTTATGAACAGTGTTGTGTTGCAAACAGCGAAGGTGCAAAGTTATGTTAGCTTTAGATTGAGGTCTAGCTAACGTTAGCCACCTCAGACTAAAAAACAGCCTTCTAACGCCAGTAGTGGATGTTCCCTTTCAGTCGATTCACTCGGTACAACACATATTGTATGGCATATTAGGCCCTCTCGTGTCCTGGCTGAAGCCACCTTTATTCACGCCTTAAAGGCAGTCAAACCTGTGGTGACGTAGGTGTAGCCCCGTCTATACCTATAAGCCCTCATCACCACGGTTGACTTTCAGTTCTTACGCTCTTCACCTCACTGTGAACACCTTTTCCGTAGAGCTTCTAGGTGCTGCTAGTCAACTCTACATTTGACATTATAAGACTGAGCTTAAAATCAGCTTATCTGTTCCTGTTGGTGTTAGCGACAACAGCCTTATTTGGTGAGTCGTCTACCCGCGGCGCGCTGATTTTAGGTCCACTGTCAGTCGATGCATTAGTGACATCTCAGTTTGGTTGGCTCTGTTTAGCTGTGCTAACAGTGCTAGCTAGTATGAGCAAGGGAGCTAATGTGACAAAGAAGAAGTCCGCGGTTCTCTCCTGTCCACAGGAGGGCGGCTTCTCTGAGCCCGAGTCATGTGCACTTTGTCGCCAGCTCCGGCATTCAACGCTGGAAAGACGGGTCACGTTCGTGGAGACCTGGAAAATAAATAAATAAATAAAATACAGTCGCTCAGCAGGAGCCCCTCCTTTCCAAATTAGCAGTTCCAGCTTCACCTGTGTCTGCTGAAGAGGAGTTTTCGTCAGAAGTCCCCGCTCTTAGCTGAGTTATTGTTATTGTTATTCAGTTGAGAAATTGAGTATTTCAAGGGGTCGGAGGACCTTGAGCTCTCCTACAGCGCTGGCCAGCAGCCAGGCGCTGAGCAGCATGCTTTCAAGGATGATACCGTGCTCGACATCGGTCTAGAAATGCACGGCTTATCGGAGGATGAGCATGAAATGTTGCCGTCTGCTCAGAGCTCTGCTGCTACTGCTACTGCCACAGCCGGCTCAAAAACCGCGGAGGTTCGCAGGATTTTTTTATTTTTAATTTTTTTTTCCTCCCTCCTGAACCGACAACCGTTAACTGCTTGCATGTTTTCCCCGATTTTATCTGTGAGTTAATGTCGTCATGGAGCAAACCGCTGCTTCAGACATATCAGGCACTGTGTTTAGCAGAGTTCGGCTCACTGCTCTCTCTCAATGCTGCCCAAGAGGCCGCATTGAGAGAGAGCAGTGTTCAGGGAATCAGTCCCAAACGGCGTTGCACTTTCCTAACACAGTCTCCCAAGTACCCCCCCCCCCCCCCCCACACACACACGCGCACGCACGTAAGTGTATCATTCAAGCTATGAACCCCAGTTGGGGTGGGTTTGAAAATCAAATAAATTCTCAGGGACTTATGAGAAGTCTCTCTTTTCAGGAGAGAGGCATGCGCATGCACGACTGGACGCTAATAGCGAGCTCAAGTGAACAGGCAGAGAAACAGACAGCGTTAGTTCTGTCTCACATTCAGACTCTAGGGTTCTCAGTAAACATGCAGAAAAGCTCACTGACTCCGAGTCAACAGTTTTCATTCCTGGGTCTGTAGATATGCTCTGTTACCGGCCGAGGACATCTGTCAGAGCACAGAATAGCCGCGTTTCAACGCTGCCTTGCTCAGTTTCAGCTGCAACACAAACTTAGTTTCGGAGTGTTTTTACATTTATGGGGAATGACGGCGTCTATGAACACTGGGGTGTCTCTTGAGCTGCTGAACATGCGTGCGTTTCAGCTCTGCGTGCACTCTCATCGCCTATGTGCTGCGCGTCACCTCAACAGGAGGCTGACAGTGACTCCGTCATGCATGTCAGCTCTTCTGCCCTGGAGGGAACCCACGCTGTTACGCCAGGGCTCTCCAATAGGCACGGTGTCGTTTCACAAAGTGGTGTCAACAGATGCCTCTCTGAGCCATTGGGGCGCTCTGTGCGACGGCTCCGGGGCAAGGGGCGTGGTCACAGGAACAACGCAAGCCTTACAGCAACTCTTGTTGTATATTATAATACATTATAGCTGTTGGCGGTGTTTTCAGCCCTGAGACATTTTCGTCTGACTGTGACAGGCCATCATGTTCTGATCAGGACAGACAAAAGACAGTGGTGTTGCATATAAACAGACACAGGGGGACTCGTTCACTTCCCCTGCTGAAACTATCTGATTCTCTATTGCTATGGTCCAGTGTTCATCTTCTGTCACTCAGGGCCACTCACATTCCAGGGCACCTGAATCTGGGGGCGGACCTTCTCTCCAAAGAGGGTCCGCTTGTGATGGAATGGAGGCTACACCCATGGGTGGTAGCTCAGATCTGGGAGCGCTTCGGCAGGGCAGTAGTGGATCTTTTTAGATCCAAAGAGAATGCTCAATGCCCATTTTTCTTCTCTATAACAGATCGCAGGGCTCCTCTGGGGATCGATGTGCTGGTGTACTCATGGGCCCCAGCTCTATTGTATGCTTTTCGAGGGCATGGTGGGAGGGAGGTGGTTCACCCATGTCGCAAACTGTGGAACTTGCAGGTTTTCCTGTTGAAAGATCCAATCTGATAGCTATAGACATCCTCCGAATGTGATGGAGACAATTCAAAGTGCTCAGGCCTTGTCTACTAGTAGTTTATATGCTTACAATTGGCGAGCTTTTGGGCAATGGTGTGAAGAACGTCATGTACTGCCATATCAGTGCTCGATGGTGGAGGTTTTGTCTTTTCTACAAGCACTGTTAGAAAAGCCCTTTCCATCTCTATTATTAAAGTATACCTGGCGGCTTGATCAGCCTGTCAGATTGGTTTTGATGGAGTGTCAGTGCCGCTGTCAGTACGATTTTTAAGAGGGATACAACGTCTGTGACTCACTGTGAGGTCCAGCGTTCCGTTTAGGGGTTTTATTGTTAGTGCTTGAGGCCCTCTGTGGCCCTCCTTTTGAGCTAGTTGAGTCTATAAATATGAAAATTCTTTCATATAAGATGGCACTCCTTCTTGCTTTAGCGTCTGCTAAGCGAGTGGGTGATCGCCACGCTTTGTCTGTGCATCCATCTTGTATGCAGTTTGCTGCGAATGGTTTAAAGGTTATTCTACAGCCAAACGCGGCCTATGTACCTCAAGTGGTCTCCATGGTCCATACAGTGAATATGCATGTATGTGATCAACTGTTTGTCTGCTTTGCCAGTCCAGTAAAGGGTAAAGCACTGGCTAAACAGTGGTTTTCCCATTGGATTGTGGAGGCTATTACATTTGCTTACAGCAGCAAGGGTGTACCATTGCCTCAGGGTGTGAAAGCACATTCAACAAGGGCTATGGCAACATCGTGGGTGCTGTTCAAAGGGATATCCGTGGGTGATATCTGTGAGGCAGCCAGTTGTTCCTCACCGCACACGTTTATCCGGTTCTACCGTCTAGACATAACGGCCCCCTCGCTGGCCCATTGTGTCCTCTCTGCGGGGTGCATGAGGCAGTAGAGTAGCCATCAGGGTTTTTTTTGGTAACTTTGGTAGATGCTCCGCGGGGCGTAAATATATGTCCCATACAATATGTGTTGTACCGAGTGAATCGACTGAAAGGGAACGAATGGTATAACCTCTGGTATAACCTCTGACTATAACCTCTGTTCCCTGAAGGAGAGGAACGAGGTACAACACATTGCTGCCCCGCCTCTCAGCTTAGCTCGGTGAAGAGGAGCTGTCAAACTGAGAGTCAAGTCAAGTCAATTTTATTTATATAGTGCTTTTAACAATTGACATTGTCGCAAAGCAGCTATACACAATAAAAAGAAGTAAGTTTGTATGCAATGTGTATGCATCAAAATGATAAGATTGTCCCTGATGAGCAAGCCGAGGGCGATGGTGGCAAGGAAAAACTCCCTGAGATGGTAATAAGAAGAAACCTTGAGAGGAACCAGACTCAACAGGGAACCCATCCTCATCTGGGTGATAACGGATAGCAGGGATTGATCAGCATAATAAAGTGTACTGGAAGTTCAGTGTAACAGGAGATGTGTTAAAATTAAAATTAAAAGGAGTCCAGTTTGTTCCTGGAGGCTCAGGTACTCTGTAGGAGATTCCAGTCCTGAGCTATCGAACAACTGAAGTCACAGGTCCCCAGAGCATCAATCGATGATAGGACAGTCTTAATGGAAACCATCCCCAGCCACCATACGAATCCATGCAGACCACACGGGGCATCCATGCGACGAGATCTCCAACCAGAAGCAGGACTCCAGGACGGGTTAGACGGCTCCAGAGGGCAGAGGGGTCTGGATCACTGGCAACTCAGGAGCGAACATGTATAGCTTGACAGAGAGAGGGAGAGAGCAGAAAAGGAGAGAACAGAAAATAAGGAGAGATGGCAGTTAGGTATGGTCACAGTCAACATGTATAAGGTGAAAGTATATTTAGTGTAGAGTGCAAGCAGGGACTCAGGCAGGACTAACTATAACAGCATAACTAAAAGGGAGAGCCAGAAGGAAACACAAACATGAGGGCTCCCTGAGATGTAAAGCAACCAATCACCTCACCGTCAACAAACCTGAGTGAACAATGAGGCTGGAGAGGACAGCATCTAAACATACCAGTTCACCAGAATACTCTACGTCCATGAGTCCCCCAGATCTGCTTCTTTACCTAAGGTTAATCTATTTACAAAAATGCTTGGCTAAATAAATAGGTTTTTAGCTTAGACTTAAACACTGAGACTGAGAACATTAATAGAAAGACTATCCGAAAGCTTTGGGGCTTTGTAAGAAAAACTTCTGCCCTCTGCTGTAGTTTTAATAATACGTGGTACTGACAGGCAGCCTGCATTCTTTGATTGAAGTAGGCGTGGCGGATCATAAGACACTAGCAGTTCACTCAAATACTTTGGCGCGAGATCGAGATCGTGTCAAAAGTAGTATCTTAAAATTGATGCAAAATTTCACAGTGAGCCAATGCAGTGTAGATAAGATAGGGGTGATGTGCTCGTATCTTCTGGTTTTAGTGAGGACTCTCGCTGCTGCATTCTGTACTAACTGAAGCTTGTTTATACACCTAGTTGAACAACCAGACAGTAAGGCGTTACAATAGTCCAACCTAGAGGTGATAAAAGCATGAACTAGTTTTTCTGCATCATTTAGTGACAATATGTTTCTTATCTTGGCAATATTTGTAAGGTGAAAGAAAGCTATCCTGGTAATATTATGTACATGTGCTTCAAACGAAAGGCTGGAATCTATAATCACACCAAGGTCTTTTACTGTTGCATTTGATGGAACAGAAAGGCCATCTAAAGTTACAGTGTGATCAGAAAGCTTGCTTCTAGCTACTTGTGGTCCTATGACCAGAACTTCTGTCTCATCAGGATTAAGCAGAAGAAAATTTATTAACATCCAATCTCTTATGTCCTGCACACACTGCTCAATTTTAGCAAACTGGTTTTTCTCATCTGGTTTTGCTGAGACATATAATTGTGTGTCATCAGCATAACAATGAAAACTAATACCATGTTTACGAATTATCTTGCCCAGAGGAAGCATGTAAAGGGAAAAAAGCAGTGGGCCTAAAACTGAGCCCTGTGGAACACCAAACTCCACTTGAGAACATGAGGAATGGTCACCATCTAAATCTACAAACTGATAACGAACAGTCAAATAGGATCCGAGCCACAAGAGGGCAGTTCCCTTACTTCCTACTACCTTTTCTAATCTGTGAAGGAGAATACTATGATCAGTGGTGTCAAAAGCTGCACTGAGGTCCAGAAATACAAGTATAGTGACGCAACCCTGATCAGAGGCCCATAGGAGGTCGTTTACTACTTTAATAAGTGCTGTCTCTGTGCTGTGATGAGGCCTAAATACTGACTGATACAGTTCATTTATGCTATTTCTGTGTAGATGAACATAGCTGCTGTGATACTACCTTTTCCAAAATCTTGGAGATAAAGGGAAGGTTTGATATCGGCCTGTAATTAGAAAGCAGACAGGGGTCAAGGTCAGGTTTCTTGATTAGCGGTTTAATAATGGCTAGTTTAAAGGATTTGGGGACATACCCACTACTGAGTGAACAGTTAATTACTTTGTTATTTTCTGTTTGAGAAAATGTGTCGGTATAGGATCTAATATACAGGTTGACGATTTTGAAGAAGAGATGAGTGAAATTAGTTTCCTCGCTTCAAGGGGAGTAAAGTGTTCTAAGTTCTGATGTGGTGTGGTTAGATCATCTGAATTATTTAAATTGTCTGGTTTCAAAGCCTGAATTGTTTGCCTAATATTTATGATTTTGTTATTGAAAAAGTTCATGAAATCCTCACTACTGCATGATGTTGTTGTGGAGATTTCTGCAGTGGTCTTGTTTTTAGTTAATTTAGCTACGGTATTAAATAAAAATCTAAGGTTGTTTTTGTTATTTCCTATATGAGTGGAGAGATACGTTGATCTATCATCACTGAGAGCTTTTTTATAGTGCAGGATGCTTCTCCTTTCAAGCTATTTTGAATACTAACAATTTAGTTTGGCGCCATTTACGTTCGAATTTTCAAGCGGTTTGTTTTAAAGCACGTGTGTGGTCATTATACCAAAGAGCGAGTTTCTTATCTCTAATCATTTTCCTTTTAACTGGAGCTACATTATCTAAGCTATAACAAAGTGCTGACTCTAGATATTCATTCGCCTGTTCGAGTTTTGTGAAGTCAGATGGCGATCCAATCAAAGTTGATAACTATGGAAGATTATTGATGAAGCTCTGTGCGGTATTTGATGTAAATGTACGTTTAAGGCGGTAGCGCGGTGCTGTGTGTACATCATTACTATGACACGCTTTAATCGAGACAAGATAGTGATCTGAGATAACTTCAGACTGTGGAATTGTGGTTATATTTCCTATACTTAAACCGAGGGATAATATTAAATCTAAAGTGGGACCTGCTTTATGAGTGGGTCCTACTACACACTGATTTACTCCTACTGAGACCATTATGGACAAGAATGCTGTTCTCAGAGGGTCTTCTGGATTCTCAAAATGAATATTAAAGTCTCCAGCAATTAACGCTTTCTCTACAGAAACAACAAGGTTTGAGAGGAAATCTGCAAATTACAGTACGGCCCTGGGGGTCTGTAAATGATGATTAGCGGGATCGACTGAGCTGAATTTATGTTACTATAGAGAGCTTCAAATGCATTAAATTTAAATATGTGTTTTTGTATGAGAGAAAGATTATCGTTATAAATAACTGCGACTCCTCCTCCTCTACCAGTTAGCCGAGGCTGGTGTATGTAGCTGTATCCAGGAGGACTCGCTTCATTTAGAGCTACATACTCGTCCTGTTTAATCCAGGTTTCTGTTAAACGTAATATATCAAACTCCTGATCTGTGATAGTTTCATTAACAATAACTGCTTTAGATGCGAGAGATCTAATATTTAACAGTCCGAGCTTCAGATCAGAGGTGCGGCTGCGCATTCAGTGTGATCTGAGTTTGTGGTATCTATGTTAATTAAATTACTAAAACAGACTTTCTGAGTCTTTCTAAATTTATGTTTATGTTTAGCTCGGGGAACAGACACAGTCTCAATATGATGAATCCTGAGTGACGACTCTATGCAGCTAGCAGACGGTTGGTTTAGCCTGTCTGTCTGCTCCCTGGCCTTGGCTCTGGATTGTCACCGATTAACTAGGCCTCTTCTGAGACTATGTGCTATACTACAAGAAATGAGAGCAGCACCTTCCCGAGTGGGATGGACACCGTCCCGCCCTAACAGGCCAGTTTTGCCCTCAAAGGTCTTCCAGTTGTCTATGAAGCCCACGTTGTTTTCGGAGCACCACCTGGACATCCAGCGGTTCAGCGACCATAACCTGCTGTAAGCTATGTCGCCACGTCTCATTGGGATGGGACCAGAGCAAACTACTTCTTCGGACATCGCCTTCGCTATTTTAAACACCTCTGTAAAGTTACTCTTGCTAACCTCTGACTGACGAAGGCGTATATCATTAGCTCCAGCATGTACCACTATTTTAGAGAACCTATGCTGACCTAGAGCCCTAAGATTACCTGCTATGTCCGGTGCTCTGGCTCCCGGGATACACCTGACCACTGCCGCTGGCGCCCCTAAAGGCCTGGCTAATTTCACGTGCCTGAGTATTGAGTCTCCTATAACCAGAGCTCTTTCAGGTTTCTCAGCGGGTGCATCACTGAGGAGAGCGAACCTGTTGGACACGTGAAGCGCAGAAGAGGTGTGCTCCGGTGGGCTAGCCTTAGCGTTAGCTTTGGCTGAACGAGTATGCCGCCGAGTCGTCACCCACTCGCCCCGCTGTGAGGGCTCTACTGCCGGAGTCGGGGGATGATTATCTCCGCCTGCGGCACCCAGACTTTCCGCTACGGGAATAACGCTGCTCTCGCGCTCTCTAACCCTCTCTAGAGTCTGGATGCGCTCCTCTAATGCTAATATCTTCTCCGTCAGGGTGCTCACTAACACACACCTATCACAAATAAAATTATCACTAATGACGGAGGAAGAATGTCTAAACATCCTGCACTCCACACACTGAACGAGCTGAATGGTGGACATAGTAACGTACCTTTGTGCCGGAGTTGTGATTATTTGCTGATGGATTCGCTTGTTGTTGGTCAGATGATATGCGCGTTTTCTCAAAAAGCGCAAAAACTGATCAAGTCCAGTAGTATCAAAGCGTAAAAACTAGTTTGTTATTTAGTAAAAACGGGAAAAATATATATATATAATTATAAAAAAAAAAATATATATATATATATATATATATATATATAATCTAAAACGCTGTTACAAACAAACGAGGAACTTTCGCGGGAAAAATACGAAAAACAGGAAGCTACGTCAACAGGAAGTCATATAGTAAGGAGACAGTGTATGTGCTCAGCTTGCATTCAGCACAGGAACACCACAGAGCTGTTGCCTAAGAACAAAACTCTATACCCTGTACAAAAACGTATCACCACTCAGGACAGCACTGTTGTCATTAAATATGAACACAACCATCTACACCTCATTAAGGATAAGGGTGAATCCGGTTAGAGGAAACTGGTTAAAACCATTCTTGTCTAGGGAGAGGAAAACAACCTTATACTCAACACAGATAAGACGAAAGAAGTAATCATGGACTTCAGAAAGAAACCGCACCCCCCTACTGCCTCTCATCATCAAAGGGAATAAGGTGTAGAGGGTTGACAGTGACAGGTTTCTGGGCCTTCATATGAAAGAAAACGTGAGCTAGACCAAAACCACCAGCGCTACAGAGAACGGAAAGCTGTCCAAAGAGTTATAAAGGTTGCAGTGAGTTACCTATCTTCACCTATTTATTAGCAAAGAACAAAGGACAAGATAAAAACCGTTGAATGTGCAAGTAAACCTGAGGATACTCACAAAGGATAATTTGTAAATTTGAAGTGCAATAGTTCAATTTCTGGGGATCATGTTTGAAACATACCACAGTGTACCAAATAATTGTTAGTGTGTTTTAGTCTGTTAGCTTATATCTCATCCCTCTATTTATTCTGGTGTTATTTTTGTTTTATATGTTAATTCTACTTTATCTTTCTTATAAAAAGTAAACTGCAACTACCCTGCCATACTCACTGGTCATAACACGCAGCACATGGAGCAAGGCTGCGTCGATGAATAACAAGTCTAAGCTCTGCACCGAACATTTTTAAATAAACACACACAGCAGTCACTTTGTATTTGGCAAGCCAAGCATGGCTACTAATTAGTAAGCAGCAAGATCAGACATTCCTTTATAAATATCAGAATTTCTGCATTTTTAAGAGGCAGTGTGCTCCCCTTATCATCCAGAATGTGTGCAGTCGTGACGAATCGTCTCTTACTGTCGGCCCACATGCATGGAGCGGTAAGGTAAACCCTGGCTGCCCTGATCAGAATCAGATTTACTGGCCAAGAATGTTAACACATGAAGGGAGTTTGTTTTAAGATGTCCAGACCTTAATACAGTCGAACCTTGTATTGTGAGCAAAATTGGTTCCAGAAGTGAGCCCGTATATAAAAACACTAACAGAACATAAATCGAAGCAAATTTTCCCATAAGAAATAATGGAAACTCAAATTATTTGTTCCACGGCTCAAAAAATAAATACATAAAAATAATTCATACCAAATATAAAGTAAAAATTAAACAAATTAAGCTGCAGCTTACCTTTTCAAAAAAAAAAATAAATTCCCTCAGATAAGTGTTTCACTTTTGTGCACGCATGCGCTGTCTGTGTGTGTGTGTTCATGCGTGCAGGCGATGTGTTTGTGTATGTGTGTGAAGCTAAAGTAAGAAGAGAGGAGGATGAGCCCCTCCCCCTTCCTCTTCTCGTCTTACACAGTAACCCTTCCTCCTCTCTTATTTAAGTTTCACATACATACACACACAAACGGAATACTGCCTTATCGGGGAAAATTAACAAGAAACATCTTTGACAATCGAGTGAGCGCACACTAACGGAATCACTGCTGTAAAAGAAAAATAAAGCAACTTAACCTGCACTTTACCTTTAAAAAGAATCGCGACAGAGCAGTGTTTCCATTAAGAGTGTGTGTGTGTGTGTGTGTGTGTGTGTGTGTGTGTGTGTGTGTGTGTGTGTGTGTGAAGGCGAGAGAAGGAGGGGCACGGTGTCCAATGATGCGCACTCACACAGACGCAAAGTGCAGGCTGACAGAGAGAGAGAAAATTTATCTTTAACCTCACTAATGAGTCTTGCTTTTGCATTACATGCGCACAAATAAGTTTTATAATAAACAGTACACATGCTCTGTACACACACACATACAAACACAAAATAAAAGATGTTTTATGCGCACACACGTGGTCAGTGTTATAGTAAACAGTACACACGTGCACGGATGTTGATTATAAAAGTAAGAGACAAGCACTAAGACTTAGCAGGGGCGATGATTACCCACAATTCCATAGCGCAAAAGAGAGAAAAACCATTGGCTCAGTTGTGATCATGTGACTCTCGGCATCAAAACAAGAAGTGCATGCCTGATGCATGATACTCGATATTTGTAAACCAAGACTTGTTCGTTTTTCAAGTCAAAATTAATTTTAAATGTAATTTATTAAAAATTCTTGCGAAACACTCGAAATCCGAGGTTCCACTGTACTACAATACCCATTCTTAGAATACACAATATTAGAAATCTACATAAAATGTGTGAGCATGGTAGTTCAAATAACAGAGAAGAACTCACTCATCGTCTATGCTGCTTTATCCTGTACAGTGTTGCAGGGAATCTGGAGCCTATCCCAGGAGACTTAGGGCATGAATCGGGGTAGATCCTGGATGGTGTGCCAATCCATTGCATCATTGCATCCTAGAAAGGAACATAATTAGTTTTACACTTTAAAAATAGGATAAAAAAGTGTTAAACAACCCAGAATATGTTTTATGTTTTAGATTTGATACTTTGAGTCCAAAGTACATTTATGTTTGATGATAGCTTGGCATTTACTTCAATTTCTTGGCTTGAAATGCTTAAAGGTATAAAAAAGCATATGGAAAAATTGTATTGCAATAATAGAAAAATTGCACTAAGAAAAAAAAAGATTTTTAAATTACAATAAAATAAAAATAAAAATATATAAATTGTAATATATAAAAAATGGAATGAGCAATATGAAAGGGTATAGGAGAATAAAGAAATAGCGTGTAAGAGTGACAGCAGCAGTATGAGAGAAACATGAAGTATGAAATTAAATGGTGTCTCATTCTCTCATCAGATTCACGAGGTAGTTAACTGGAATGTTTTTCAGTTCACAAATGTGAACTTTTTAGTGCTCCTACAACTATTGTACAAATCCATATTATGGCAGGAAACATACTTCACCAAGTAAAGAGAAAAGCTTTTAACAAATTACTTTAAGAAAGTTTTTCCACCAGTACAGACCTCTGGGTAAGAGCTATTTGTTTAAGAAGAAGAATGATGAAGTGCTGCATCAGATGACCTGGCCTCCACAATCACTCAATCTAAATCTAACTCAGATGGTTAAGAGTGAGTTGGACGGGAGAACGAAGTGAAATACAGCCAACAAGTACTCAAAAACTCTGGGAAAGCTGTCATCAAAGCAATCGCTGGCTACTTTAAAGAATCGTAAACATAAAACTATTTAACACGTTTTGGTTGACTGCATAATTTCATATTTGTTCTGTCATGATATCAATGTCTTCAGTATTAATATATAATGTTGAAAACAATAGTAAATAAATTAATGAAAACTCAAATATCCAAACTCTGACTATATAAAAGTGGAAACTGAGTTTTAAAAATATTTAGAAACTCAGTTTTCACTTTTATACAGTCAAAAGTTTGGACATTTTAGTTTTCATTACTAAAATTTTTTTTAATTGATTTTTTAAAATCAGTTCAATTAATAGTTCATATCTTTCAGTACATTTCAGTACAGCTCATTATGTGCAACAACACTCATGTTACATTTATGCAGTTATAGAAATTATACAACGCGTTTCCACTCAATGTTTCTGTAGATTAAAGATTACAAGTGCATTAGTGAAATCCTGTTTGATTCCATTATCCATTGCACATATATTTGTACAGACAATGCAAAATATTAGAAATCTACATAAAGTGCAAATAACAGAGAATTCAGTTCAGTTACATTTTATTTGTATAGCACTTTTAACAATTGACATTGTCGCAAAGCAGCTTTACACAATAAAAAAAAATTACGTTTGTATGAAATGTGAATGTGTATGAATAAAAATGATAAGATTGCCCCTGATGAGCAACGATGGAAAATCTCCCTGAGATGGCAATAGAAAGAAACCTTGGGAGGAACCAGACTCAACAGGGAACCCATCCTCATTTGGGTGATAACGGATAGCACTTTGGGGAAAACTAATATTTGTGTCATTCTCAAAACTTTTGGCCACGACTGTACATTCCCTGTAATTTTGCCTATATTGATGCATCCCCCAAAGTGCTACCAGACTTTGTCTTATTTCCTCTGGTTGGTGGAAATAAGACAAAGTCTGATAGCACTTTGGGGGATGCATCAAGCTCAAGGAGAACGTTCAAACTCCAAGCACACAGATTTTCAAC